>ML661332.1:12389445-12575733 GCA_007570785.1 Antilocapra americana
CACACACACACACACACACACACACACACACACACACACACACACACTAAGTCTGTTGTTGTTATTGTTTACTTGCTAAGTGGTGTCTGACTCTTTGCAACCCCACAGACTGTAGCATGTCAGGCTCCTCTGTCTTCTGCTATCTCCCCGAGTTTGCTCAAATCCATGGCCATTGAGTCAGTGATATTGTCTAACCATCTCATCCTCTGCTGCCCCTTTCTCCTTTTGCCTTCAGTCTTTCCCAGCATATTGAATACCTGTGTATACTTGGGTTTATTTCTGGACTAATGTTTCAATGGCCTATCTCTCTATTATGACATTGCTTAATTGTTCTAATTTATGATTTGCTTTCTCATCCAGTACACTGGCCTCCTTTCATTGTTCTTCTTTTTTAGAGTATATGTGAAATCAGATTTATTCTTTCAGATAAACTTCTTTACCCCAGTTTACTTTAAAAACTCAGTTGTGATTCTGATCATGATTACTTTTAATTCCTGTATTAATTAGAACATTCTCTCAGCTTTAAAAATCTCTTGATAAATATAAAATTCTCATTTTTCCTTCTCAGTTTACTAATATGTGAGCCCATTTGTCAAATTATTGTTTTTAACTGTGTATCCCTACCAAGAACATTTTGGTGAATTTTGTTTTCTGTTGCTAAAGCTTTGTTTTTGTTAACAATATGAAGTACAATAAAATATCAAATATTCTTTTCTGTAGGGTGATTTAGAGATGATTGGTATTACAACATTTCCAAACACTGTATGTCTTTTCATTTATTTTTCTTAAATCCCTCAGAAGAGTTTTATAACTTCCTTTACATATTCTATGAGTTTATTCCTAGATATTGCAATTATAGATTGCAGATCTTTCCCTTCATATTTTCTATCTGGTTGTCTCATATTTTCTATCTGGTTGTTTTGGACATGATACTATATATTTTCAAATACAACTGACTCTTGAACAATACAATGGTTGGTTGGGGTGCCTACCTTCCGCACAGTTGAAAATTCAAATGTAATTAGCCTTCCATGTCTGAGGTTCCTCTGTATCCTCTGTTCCTATCCATCTGAGGATCCACAGTTGTGGCTCATGTAGTACTGTGGCATTTACTATTGAAATAATCTAAGTATAAGTGAACTCATGCAGTTCAAACCTATGTTCGGGGGTCAACTATGATAATTTTGTGTGGTCACCTTAGTGAACCTTGCTTATTTTCTCACATTTTTTTTCCAGTTAATTCTCATGGATTTTTTTCATAGGCAATGAGATTATCAGCAAGTAATGATTATTTTGCTTCTTTGTTTCTTAATCCATTTGCCTTTAACTTTCTTAATTGCATTGTCTTTTGCCTCTGAAAAATGTTAACAATGGTGAATAGATATCCTTGTCTTATTTCTAGGGATGTTTCTAGTGTTTTTATTATTAATAGATTCTTATATCTATTATCCCTGGAGAAGGCAATGGCTACCCACTCCAGTATTCTAACATGGAGAATCCCATGGACAGAGGAGCCTGGTGGGCTACAGTCCTTGAGGTCACAAAGAGTCAGAGACGACTGAGTGACTAAGCACACATATCTATTATAGTTAGGATGTGTGTGTATAAAGTTAAGGAAGTATTCATTTATTCCTATTCAATTAAAACTTTTAAAATAAACTTCTTAGTGATTGTTTAAGAAGGGATTTTAGTTTTTATTGAGCTAATACATGATTTTTTTTCTCCTTTAATCTTTTGATGACAGCTATTTTTGCTAATATTCTTATCTTTCTTGGAACTGACCAACTTTGTCATGACTCCTTTTGCTTAATTCTGTTTTCCAATCTTATACATAGGATTTTTTCATTTTTACTAATTTCTGAGTGTGTGATGTGATCACGTCTTTGTGTCAGGGTTAAATTGTCTTCATAAGAAGCAGAAAACTCATGTGCACAGGAATAGTTTAAATAACACTGTAATCATCTGATCCTTAAAATTTTGAAGAAACGGATCCATGAAATGGTTTGGATCCAGTGTATTGGGAGGTCAGGGGTTAGGGATTCATTTAGGCAGATGGGGTAGGTTATTTACTTATTATCCCTTTCTCCTATCCAAATCTAAGGTTAAATCAGTGTATCAGGTTTTTAGGCTCCTTGTTTTCAGTGCTTATCTATATCAACAGCTCTCATTTAGCACCCTGAGTACTGAGTCTCTAGGAAGCTTCTTGGTGGGCTACGTACTGTCACAACTTCCTGGGAGAATTTAGCACATTCAGTGTAACTCCATTGGGAGAGAACCCTTGAAAGTTTGTGTCTAGTTTCCCCCAGACTTTGCCACATGTACTTTTTCAAAACCTTTGCTGATTTTGCTTTGATTTTTTTTTTTGCTGTAATAAATCACAATCATGAGTCCATCCACATGCTGAGTCATGAGAGTCATTTCATATGATAGGACAAAACAGTGGTATTGAAGATGGAGAACATATGTACACCCATGGTGGATTCACGTCAGTGTATGGCAAACCAATACAATATTGTAAAGTAAAAATAAATAAATATATAAATAAAAAAAGTCAAAAAAATTAAAAAAAAATGCAATGGTAGGGTTCTAAAATACAACTTTAAAAAAATGTACTATAACTTTGTCTTTACAGGTATGGAAATAATCTCATGAAGTTAGAACACTTGTCAAAGACCACATACATTGTTAGTAGCAGAATAGGTATTAGTATTAAAGTATAAGAAATATGTCAGTAAATAGTTTTAGTCCATGAGCTTTAATTTTTTCTTAATTTTATTTATCAAATTTAAATTGATGTTTTAAAATGCTAACTTTATTGATGTGTGGCTTTTAAAACATGCCTTTTTTTTTTAATGGCAAGTGGATGGACCCAAGCTGTCACTTCATGAATAAGCTAGGGCATTGGGCGAAAATATTTTCTGCATACAAGCTATGGCACTGGTAACTGGGTTAGCATCATTTGCCTCTTTGCAGTAAGATTAAAAATGGAATCGTATCCTAAATAAATTTTCTTAGCTGAAATTTTGTTTATATATTTATGTACCTGAGAAGGGATGTGAACCTAGAACAGTAGAGTCTAAATAAATGAGTGTTTTCTAGGCTGAACATTAGAATCACTTCAGAATAGTGGCCAACTGAATCAGAATTTCTGGTGGGTAGAGCCCAAGCATCTTTCTGTTTTAAGCTTCTCAATGATTCCTGTTGTGGCAAGTTTCATTGAGAATCACTGGTCTAATTAAAATTATTTCTGTATGCCAATGAAAATTACTGTATGATTTTATTAAAATTTCTTTGCTAAGTGTCTGTTGTGTATACAAGACAATCTTCTTCATGCCTCCAGTCGGAAAAGCATAATTAGAATGTAAATTTAGCAAAGTGAAATTTTATGTATTAAGAAGTACAAATCTGGAGAACTTGTTAAAATAGATATTTATATATGTAGTATTGAAGTTTATTATGTATCAATTGAGGAATTATAAATTTACCTTTGAGCTAATTAGCCAAGAATCTATCATTGTCCATCAGGAGTCATTAGTTAATCATTTGAGTCTCACAGATAACCTAGGTAAAATTTTAATAAAATATATCAGAGAACATATTCATTTGGGTATATACATGGCATCCTTTCTGCTAGGAAAAACATCTGCTTTGTTTGGAGTCATGTGCCGTCATTGAACTGTTGGATAGTGTTGTGACAGTTCTTGTTGAAGGAGAATGGGATTTTGAAATCCGTTACCAGTGGGTTTTAGAATTTCATGACTTGACATAGGAAATGACCATGCTATTTTGAACATTGCTTGGATAACCAAGCCAGAAATGAAAACAAAGAGCAAAAACAATCTGATCCTTTATGTAGAGTACAGTCAGTCCTTGATAATTTCTTGGAGCAGGGATGGCAAAGTATAATCTGAGGGTTAAATCCAGCCCTTCTCTGTAACTAGTTTTATTGGAGCAAAGTCATGTTCATTCATTTACTTACTGTCTATGACTATCTTGATAGAGTTTAGTGGTTATAACAGAGGCTATATGGCCTACAAAGCCTAAAATATTTACTCTCTGACTGTTTGCAGAAAGTTTGCCAACTTCTGTGTTAGACTGTTGTATCATGTATCGGGATTGAATTTCACATGTTCTGGGGACTCCTAAATGGATCCTTTTAAGCCAGATTTGGTCCTAAAAACACAGGTGGCTGGAGATGATCCACTTTTTAGGGCTTTCAAATGCAGGTTGCAGTTGAGGGGGAGGGATTTGCCCTGAGAATGAGTATGCTGCTAGCCCTCTGATAGTCCTGCTAGGGGTCAGAAGCTTCTTTTACTTATCTGGGGTGGATGTTTCCTTGCCTAACTCATCCTCCGTGTTCCTCTACATCACATTCCTTGCTGCTGTTCCCTCAGTTGGGAGTGGGCATGGAGTAGCAGCTAACTGGAGAAACTGGACTGTGAGGGTATTCCACTACAGTCTCTGGGGATAAAGACATTTTTTTCACATAGCTTGTTTTATTTTTTAGTTTTAAAAATAATTTTATTTATTTTTGGCGGTGCTGAGTTTTTGATGCTGTGTGGGCTTTTCTCTTGCAGCAGTGAGTGGGGGCTACTCTCTAGTTGTGGTGCTCGGGCTTCTCATTGTGGTGGCTTCTCTTGGCGCAGAGCACAGGTTCTAGGGCACGTGTGCTTCAGTCGTTGTGGTGCTTGGGCTCTAGAGCACAGGCTCAGTAGGCATGGGCACGGGCTCAAGTTGCCCTGTGGCAAGTGGGATCTTCGAGAATCAGGGATCGAACAAGCATCTCCCTCATTGGCAGGCAGATTCTTTACCTCTGAGCCACCAGGAAAGCATCACATACCATGTTGACAATGAACCTGGGTGTGGAAGTGTAAAGATTAGGAGTGGCTTAATCTTTAATCCTGGTACAAGCAGAGAGTTCAAGAAGGTATGGAGGAGGGTCTAGTGGAGACAGCATATCTGACTCAATTCTAGTTTCAGGTCCAACACCTCTGAGCTGTCAATCACTTCAGACATCAGCACACTAGTGAGGGCTCTCATCCACTTATTGGGTTACTTACATCTGGGAAGTACTTCCTGCAAGTACAGTAGATATTTAAGAATATAACCATTTTTAGCTTTCGAAGATAATTACTCCCCTTTCTAATATGTAAAGCCGTCAATCAAGTCTTAAGCTTTTTGACTTTCAGTTGCATTTGTAGAAAAGAAAAGCAAAGAGTGAGATTAAATGTAATGATGTTGTGATAAACACAGACTACCTGATTATCAGGAATTAAAGTTTGAACTGGAAGTTACAGTGTTCAGAAAAATACTGGAGTTTTTCTTTCTTAGAGGGAGGTTAGGATGCTTACTACAAGCTTCCATTAATAAATGTCCATTTAGTTTTGTGACTTCAGAAGATTATAATCTTTTAATAAAATACTTAAGATGGTTTCAGATCAAAACTTCTGTAATTATTTGAAATCGGATTTAGTTTATTCTGTTTGTGATTTAGGTCTAGATCTGTGTCTGAATGAGTTTTCCACCGTGTCTAGCTAGTTATATCCACCTTTGTAAATACAGCTATGCTAAAAGAGGAACTCTTCTGGTTGTTGATTTTCTTTTTCTGAGATACTGAGAAATAAGGGACCTGAACACAGTTTGAACACAGTTTTCTAGATTGTGATGGATCCAAGTGCTGTTAATGTTTGAAGATCCAGAGTTTTAGTGTGATAAGGTGGTGAGGATAGTGGAGTTAATGGAAATAGGCTGAACTGCTTCTGAGAATGGATGGGTTAATAGAGATATCAATGATGATGATAAAATCTTTCTTTTGTGATTTTTTAGAAAATACGTTTTTACCTGTCTGTGTTTATAGTATGTGATTTTTGAAGTGTACTCCTCTCACTAACTCTCACCCTTTCTTTATATAATAGGTCAACGACTATCACCTGCTCTACAAGATGAGTAACAGCCACCCTCTTCGCCCCTTCACTGCAGTTGGGGAGATTGACCATGTGCACATTTTGTCTGAGCATATTGGTGCCTTGTTGATTGGGGAAGAATATGGTGATGTCACATTTGTTGTGGAAAAGAAACGTTTTCCTGCCCACAGGGTAATTTTAGCAGCAAGGTGCCAATATTTTCGGTAAGTGTATATTACTTTTTGAAGATACAGGTCACTTGTAGGAAACACTGGTATTTTCCACTCTACGAAAAATATGTAACAAAACATAACAAATTCTAGCAGTCATTCAGTTGAACATCTATAAGCATTTCATCTTTGTTGACTTTTTGTTATATTTTTGAAAATTACCTTTTCCTTTCAGGAGTCATCATAGGGTTGGAAGGCTTCTCAGGATGGACTGTACCCCATCAACCAATTTTTCAGGTTCTCAACAATATTTCTCAGGCTGAGTCTTTTTTTCCCCTTACTCTCTCCTCACAGTTGATGACTAGTGGAACTTAAATTGTTTTGTTGGCAGACAGTTGTATAGGCAGAATGACTTTTGGACTTGCCAATGAACATGAATACCTCTTAGTTTCAGATCACTGACGCCCAGAATGTATATGTAACCAAACAGATCTATCTCTGAGACATGTAATTTGACAACCCCAAGGTAAAGGAAACTTAAATATTGGCTGAGACCAATTTTCATAGTTATGTTAGTGCTAAAACTAAACAAAATGTTAAGGAAATGGCAGCCCGCTCCGATATTCATGTCTGGAGAATCCCATGGACCGAGGAGCCTGATGGGCTACAGTCCATGGGGTCAAAAGAGTCAGAGACGACTGAGCGACTTCACTTCACTTCACTTCAGTTTATGTAGAAAGCATACTTGTCCTTACACATAGCTATTGTATGTTACTTAGACCTCTAATTTCCAGGGTTATAAATATTAAACTAAGGTCTAATTACTCTGTGTTACCTAATGTTAGTTAAAAGGGAATCATTACTGAATTATTGACTGATAATATATCCTTGAAAAGTCTCTAGAGTCCATATCCATGAAATCATGGATTTGCCTGTGAAACTTGATATCTAAAAATTTAGATGTGGAAGGCATGAAGAAAATTTCACTTACCTTCTAGTGAAAACTACCTTCTACTGAAAACTATCAGAAAACAGTCTGATATTATTTACGGCTATAATTAATTGAGAAACAAAACCTATACCTGGAGTCATATACATTGTAGTAGAGTGTATTTCTTGAAAATATTTACTGTTTAGCTGGAACTCTTACTATAGTGCTTTATAAACATGCTTAGAATATTCTATATTGTACATATAAAATGCCAACACAGAGGCAGCCGGGAGCTTAGAGACGAGGAATCTGTTAAGAGTTCTAGCTAACATGTTCCTGTCAAGGTGAGGGAGCTGGCCTTGGTCTGGTCATTGTTTTTACTAGTCTGTCTTCTGTATACTTTTGTATTTCGCTTTTCTTTCTTCCATTCATTACTATTAAAGTGTCTTATGAGAGTCCAGTCTTTATTAAGTTAGAACTTTTCAGCCTTAGGTTTAGTATTTATTACTATTATTTATCTTTCCTCTTTCAAAAGAATTTGAGACAACTGTATCTGGGTATCTTTTAGGTGATCAGTATATTCTTAAATGAAACTCAAGTATTCTTAGACATTTGAAGAGCATAGTGAATGAATGGAATATACTCCTCTCATTTATTTACCTTGTCCTTGCTGTCTCTTTGTGGGTATTGGACCTTTATAATATCTGGTGGCTCACTAGGCTAAACTCAATCATTACCAATGCCAGCTTAGACTGATTCTCATTGCTGATACTGTTGTGTGCAAAGGAAAGTTAACTGTTAGCCTTCTGGAGAGGCCTTATGAGTGTGGTCGTAGAGCCTATCAATTTCCAGATATGGACAAGCTAACTGTACCAGAGGGTGCCTTCCACAAGTTGGGGGTTCATATTTAAGACTTCCCAGAAGTCCTCATCAAAACCACTTTTAAAGCATTGAGAATTCAAGTAAATACCATGGATCACACTGGAGTGAGAATAGGTCTTGGCAAGATCTCCCCAGGAAGTTGTTCTTTAATCTGTTAATAGTAACTTTAAGGTCGTTGATTGGATGTGCTCTGGATTAATGGAAACCTTCACAAGTGTTTTTAGGCAAAGTATAACCCAGTGAAGAAGTATGCTCAAAATATTCATGAATCTTTGGTGGGTAGTTTCAGCTGTCTTTGAGGCAAACAAGAATGTCCTTTTCCGGGGGAGGGTGGGAGGAGTTCTAGGCAAGCATGAGGGGACACTTTGAAATGCTAGTCCTGCTCTGAGAATCACATGAGTGAGGGGATCTCTCTTTGCCCCCTTATTCTCTTGCTCTTGCTTTTTCACGTTTTCTTTCTCATCCATGTCATTACTGTTCCTTTTCTGCACTCTTCCTTTGTTCTTTGCTGATGGATTGGAAGCTTTAATTGGTTTGTATTATTTCCCCTAGAGTAATAGAGGTAGAAGTTCAAATTTATTACCTGACTGGATTATCTGCTTTTTTATTATTTAGATGAACAGATAAGCAATAATGTGGGGATTGTGTTTTAATCTGAAAAATACTGAAAGACAAAATAGAAAAGTCAGATCATCTATAATCCCATCATGAATTTCATTTTTAATTTATAAACTTGCAAATGAAGACCCTTTCCTCCCAGACATCTTTTTTCATTCCTTAGACACAACAACTGTTAACAGCTTAATATGTATTTCTTCTCAATATAAATAGATCTATATATACCTTTGTGCATACAAATTTAAGTATGTGCTATACCCTTTTTTCCTATGCAACACATAAGGATTGCAACCTGACTTACCAATTATGTCCTAGACATCTGTCCAAGACAGTATATATTGCTCTCCCTTGATCTTTCTAATGGCTGCATAGAATGTATATATCATAGTTTTTTCCAACCATGTTCCACTTAATGGACATTTTTTTCATTGTTTCAAAATATCTTGTTATACATTTATCTTTATCTTGCTGTGTTATTGAGTCCTAAAAGTGAGATTACTCAGCTGAAGGGTATGCATGTTTTAGATTTGAATAGGTATTACTTAAATTCTTTTCTAAAAAGGGCTATCCATTTATACTCTTAAAATAGTGCATGAGAAAACGTCTTTTCCTCCTAGAGTAATAGAGGTAGAAATTCAAATTTATTACCTGAGTGGATTGTCTGCTTTTTTATTATTTAGATGAACAGATAAGCAGTAATGTGGGGATTTTGTTTTAATCTGAAAAATACTGAAAGTATTAACAGGTTTTTAATTTTTGCCAGTCTGACAGGAAGAATAGCACCTGATTATATTTAATTGTTTTCATCTGATTATATCTTTTCCTATGGAGCTTTACTTTTTTAAACTACCTTCTTGACCTTTAACAGGTTTATATTGACTTCACTGTTCCTCTCAGAAGAGCACTTTCATCTTTCTAATTATTGAATGTCTATTTTATTTCTTGAACTCTTAAGATTATTCAAAGTTGTGTATAGAATTAATTCAAAATAGTTTTAAAATTATATCACTTGCTTTAGAGATCTATTTTAAGTGATTACTATGTATTTCTTCACCTGAATGTTTGTCACTAAACACATTTATTTTTTTTATAATGTTGATAACCTTTATTTCATAATTTTGTAGCAAATCCTACTTGAAGTTTTCCTTATGCATTTCTTCTCTGATGTGCAGAGCATTACTGTATGGTGGAATGAGAGAATCTCAACCTGAAGCCGAAATCCCTCTTCAAGACACCACTGCAGAAGCATTCACAATGCTGCTTAAATACATCTACACTGGGCGGGCGACGCTGACGGATGAGAAGGAGGAGGTGCTGCTGGACTTTTTGAGCCTGGCTCATAAATACGGATTTCCAGAGCTGGAGGATTCCACCTCTGAGTACCTCTGCACCATACTCAACATACAGAATGTCTGTATGACTTTTGATGTTGCCAGTCTCTACTCTCTTCCCAAGTTAACTTGCATGTGCTGCATGTTTATGGACAGAAACGCTCAAGAGGTACTCTCAAGTGAAGGCTTCCTCTCCCTTTCTAAGGTGTGTCATTGTCTCCAAGTAATTTACAGGCAGTATGCATTGTTGTATTCATAGCTATAGAGAAGAAATATAACAGTGGACTAAGAATAAAAAGAAAAGCTATTAGTGTGGAAGAGGTGGTCTGTCTAGCCATCTGCCTCTGACTACTGAGACTCTAGATCACATAAGAGTGAGGCAGATCACTGCTGCTTTCTTTTAAGGTTCTTCCGGTAAGTTCTGTGTGCAAGAGACTGTGCTGATGGGTGGTAGTTCTCAATGTGATGATGTCAAATAGACTCTTGTGGTGTTGCATACTGTTTTTTGATTTTGTATTAGTATTTCTCTAACAGAGTGCAACTAATGATTCCTTATTATTTGGGGGAAAGTTCATAAAGGAGATAATGATGTATTGTTGTTCAGTCGCTAAGTCATGTCTGACTCTTTGTGACCCCATGGATTGCAGCACTCCAGGCTTACCTGTCCTTCACTGTCTCCTGGAGTTTGCTCAAACTCATGTCCATTGACATGAGTGATGCCATCCAACCATGTCATCCTCTGTTGCCCCACCTTCCCTCCTTCCCTTAATCTTTCCCAGCATCAGGGTCTTTTCTAATGAGTTGGCTCTTCACATCGTGTGGCCAAAGTATTGGAGCTTCCGCATCAGGCCTTCCAATGAATATTCAGGGTTGGTCTCCTTTAGGATTGACTGGTTTGATGTCCTTGCAGTCCAAGGGACTCTCAAGAATCTTCTCTAGCACCACAGTTTGAAAGCATCAGTTCTTTAGTGCTCAGCCTTCTTATGGTCTTTAAGTCACTGTTTTTTGTTTGTTTCCTCTTTTGGCCCAGAATTCACTACTGTGCAATGTTTTATACCATATAATAGCTGGAATAAAACTATTTTTCCCCAGTCTTCCTTTGAACGCTTGTGGTTGTCTTTCCTTTCCCTTTCTGTGTTGCTCCTTGAACCTGAATATTTTGAATGGGAAAACCTATTTGAAAAGCCACATGTCTTGTGTGTAACAATGATTTTTACTTAATTTTTAGAGGCAAGGATCTTATAGGGTTACACCAGTGTTGCTGGAAGTCAGTTTAGGAATATGAGAACCAAAAATATGGTAGAGCAGTAATACTGTGGAACAAAAGATTTGGAATTTTAAATAGCTAGATGTACCTTACTGACTTAGAAAAGTAAATTCTACCAAAGAATGTGTACAGAGCAACAGCTTCTCACATTGCTGTTTTTCTTGTTATTTTATTAAAGATGGGTGCACATGTGTTGAAAAGACTAGGTACAAGATGCTTACAGCTGTTCACACAGCCATAATGGGCAAGAGTATATGGCACAAGGAATAAGGAAAGAAGATGGTCAAGAAGAGCAGTTCAGTAAAGTTTTACTTATTGATCATACACATGGTTGAGCTCCATAATAACTGGAATTTTTCCTTTTTATCCTTTTCAGACAGCACTTTTAAACATCGTATTAAGAGATTCATTTGCAGCTCCTGAAAAAGATATTTTCCTAGCCTTGTTAAATTGGTGTAAGCATAATTCAAAGGAGAATCATGCTGAAATCATGCAAGCTGTGCGTTTGCCTCTGATGAGCCTCACTGAACTTCTGAATGTCGTGAGGCCTTCGGGACTGTTGTCTCCTGATGCCATCCTGGATGCTATTAAAGTTCGATCAGAGAGCCGGGACATGGACCTCAATTATAGAGGCATGCTCAGTAAGTACCTGTTAATGCCAATTTCACCAAAAAATTTTGTTTGTATCGTATGAGAGTCTCAGCGACAAAACTTTAGCTACCAAATCATAGTTCAGGTGTACATGGTATGTGTCAGTCCGAGAACGTAGAGCTCTGTTTCCTGTGGATTGCCTTTCCTGGTCCTTCTCCTGGTAACTCCTCCTAATATTGCTTAGCCTTTGTAGACCACAGAATATGTATTTCTTGCCATTTCTGGACAAACTTCTCTAGTGCCCCCTAGAATGTCAGAGATTTTATACTTTTGTGAGAAGTTTCTTCTCATGTTAAGATTTTTCCTCCTTTCCTCTATCAAATCGGTACTGAATACATGCTATATACTTATTATTTCAGGTACCAAGAACAATGGAGATTCTAAATATTAATAACAATAATAATGGGTAACATTTATATAGCGTTTCCAATACTTACATGGTGTTTCTTATAAATAAAAATAGTAGCAGTGAACACAACATTTAAAACTAACATTTTTCAACATTCAACACACTTGAGTAGTCTGTAGCCGATGCTTGATGAATTAATGCAAGAAGCTGGTGAATCAATGAATTAATGTCAAAGCTGGTGACAAAGAATTGAAACCTGGGCTAGAGTATAGAGAAAGAACTGAAACTCTAAAGTCTGAGACTTGGGGAAGACCTTTGGCCAGGGGTCCAAAGGTATAGAAGGAAGAATTAAAGATAGGAAGAAAACGGGTAGAATTACAGAGGAGAGAGTGTTTCTATGGAGAAGGGTGGTCGGTGGTATCTGGGTGGTGCTGGGAGGGCAAGAAGAAGAATTGAGAGAGAATATTTGGATATCAATTGTGTGGATATAAATTGGTAGTAGTCTGGACAAAAGCTTAACTATACAGAGAATTTAGGCCATAGGTTTGAAAATATAGTAAATACCATATATGATTACCTGGTGTATATATTGGAGTAAAAGTTGGAGAGAAATAGTATGGTAGCTAGAGGGAACAGGTCAGGAAAGATCAGGTAAGAAATTAGAGGTGCTGGAAAATGGTGCTGGTTAAGGGTCAGCCTTTGATAAAGGGTGGGAGGAGGAGAGGGGAGAAGTAACAAGAGGAATAATATAGCTTTAGCCTTTGTAAATCTTCAAAGTTGGATCCGTTTCTGACATAAGCTCCTTTCCCCCCTTCTTGTCCTAGTTTTGACTGAGGTGTTGGTAGGGCCCCAGGCCCAGTCTCATTATTGCTGTAGGAAGGCTGGGGACATTGCTGCAGAAGTGAGGTGCTTTGGACGTTTCATGTAGTCACTGGAAGCCTGGAATTAATCAGCTGGGCAATATAGGTTGAGACCTGGGTTACCATAGGCCCATGAAATTACCGAGAAAAGGGATGATCAACCAGTTGAGGAGCATTCAGTTCCAAAATGATATACTGCTTATAAATTTTAAATTCTTCATTTTGGAATAATTCAGTGGGAGCTCAAGGAGGGGATTATACAAATGCTTAGGAATCTTCTAACTTGTAAACTTGAAAAATGACCAAGTAGCAGACTCTTTTTGTGACTTTTTCATTATATGAATAGTAAAGTTAATAGTAGAAATACTGAGCATTTCACTTTCCTCTCAGACCCTAAAATATAGGATAGTTATTTTCTAAGTAAATGTTATTCAAACATTCATATTATTTTTTTTTAAAAATCCAGTTTCTTCACTAGTTGTGGAAAAGAGGTCTAAAAATTCAGAACTGTTCCTGAGTTGATGGTCTAAAAAGACAGTTCTGCTTATTTTGAAATTATTGATGAGATTTGTTTGTTTCTTTGTTCCCTGGGTATAGGTTCGGAGTCTTCGGGGACTTCCCATGAAACATTGAGAGATTCTATCTTGGGACTAGGAAATTAGTATCTAGGGGCACAAATACTAACTCCTTTTTTTAGTTCATTAATATTGGTTACTGCATGGTTTAATGCTTATAGTTGCATATCAAATTAAAGCCAATTTCTACCCACCCCTTAAAAAAAAGAGGATCCAAAGGATATTTTTTTAATCTGTCTTTTTGGGAATGTGCTATAGATACAGGGACTTACCTGGTGGCTATAGATATACTTGTGTACGTATATAATGATGAGCATTGGTCTATGTATCTGCGGAAAGGAAATTAATTTTTTTTTGAAAATTCTTAATTAATTGTTTTCCTTAGGATATTTAAACTACTTGTGCTCAGACCATTCCTTAATATGTAGTTTTTTGTCTTAGCTATGGAGCTATTTCTGCCTTGCAAGTTAGTGCTTTTTCTATTCTGACTGAGTTATACTTTGTTTTATGTATCTCAGGCTTTGAGAAACAGAACAGTAATTTCTTGTTTCTTCATGCTTATAACAGATAGCACATCACAACTTTTGTCCTTAAGATGTCTTTTATTGGCTAAAAGTCGATGTGCTTTCTTGGCTGGCTAAGTTATAGTATTGGTTTATATTTGGGTATGTGTGTGTTTAAATCTGTGCTGTAGGTACATGGTACCACACGTATTCCCATAGTTTTCAATAACTAGACTGAGGGGGCTTGCCACTGTGAAACTATAATTGTTACTTTTCTTGCCTGCATTCCTACTCAGAGTGAGCTTCTTGAGGACTGTAATTATATCTTTCCCCCGTCTTTTCCCAGCACCTAGCACAGTGTCTGAATCTAGACTTTTCTGAATAAATGAGTGACTGAATCTATCACTTGTTTCTAAACTAGAATTTAAAATTTGTCTCATCTATCACATAAAGACAGTAATAACAATGAACCTTTAACATTTTGAAGATTCTTTGACTCTGTTAGTATTGTCTTCCCAGCTGTAGTTTTCAGTATCTTCGTCTGTAAACCAGGGGGTTCACAAGTTGTCTCTACTGAGATTCCTCCACGGATGCATTTCGTGTCTGATATGCACGCTTGTCTCCAGTAGACGGTGTGCTGCTGGAGGGCTGAGTCCAGCACAGTGAATAGCACACAGAAAGCAGCTTAGAAATTTAGTTTTCCTTTAAATAAATTGGATGAAGATCCCTTTCAGTTCTTGTGTGTTTTCATTCTGTGATCTTTATAAGAGTTAGAGGGAAATCAGTGCCTGAGCTGGAACCAAAGTGCTCATCTGACTCATGAGGCCAGTACTCGTTGACAGTCTCCTGCCTGGGTTATTTTCTGTTTCTGTTTTGTGCTGTGTTTGAATACAAGTACTGTTAGATGTAAAGACAGGCCTGCAGGAAGTGTAGATAATGAGGAAGGTTAAGGTAAGGAATGATCAGGAAAGTCATCTGTAATGCTTCACTTGCTGGCAGGGAGGCTCCATACATTTTTTGGGGAAGTTAAGTTGGGGAGTAGAGTATGATTTAGGGGACAGAACTGGGTAAAGAGATTTTGTGGGGCAGAGAATTAAGTGTGGATCCAAATGTTCCATCAAGGGTTAACAGCCATCTCAGCCTAGATGTAATAGAGTTCAATAAAGGATGATTAAGAGCATAAAGCAATTAAAGAAAAACACACAAGATAATTAACCCAGCACCATTCAGATTTTGGCACTGTGTAGCTCGGGGCTGATCCTGCTCCATTTCTTCTTAGTTTTTCTTTCTGATAATTGGCTTTTTTCTGCCTAACTATGGAACTTTAGAGTTTCATTTTCTTTCCTTAGTATTTGTAAAATGCATCAAAAACTTGAAATGTAAAGAAAACAATTATAGTTGTCTACTGTCTTGTTTAATCTCTACCACCCTATTTTTTTTGAGAGTTCTTTTATCTACTGATAGACAAATAATAGTAAATAAGAATATTTGTGGCTTAAATTATTTTGTTATGACGTAAATTTTTTTTTTGGTGATTATTTTCCCTTTTAAATTCATCGTTTAAGTATAGATTCTGGGGGAAAAAGTAACTGGAGTTGTATTTTTAATCCTGCAAGATACTTGGATTATAGTTACCATGAGAGAATTTCCATTTATGTAAATGTTGCCAATTTTGAAGTGAAAGATACTCACAGGGAATCTATATCAAGAACAGTTAGATAAGTTCTCAAGTCCTCTTGAAATAAACTTCAAAAGAGAACTTAGAATTGTGGTAGAAATTTCATTTCCATTTTAGACATTCAGCTATGGCCACGCAAAACTCTTGTGCCTCATATGTTATTCTCTGCTTGATAAATTTTAGAAGTGAAAAAGCTTATATTTAGAGAAAAATCAAAGGATAACAGCAGGCTCTACATCTGAAAGCTTGAGTGGCCCCTTCTTTGTCTTGGTCTTGACTAGTGGTGTCAGAGCTGGAAGATATGCCTCCAGTGGACAGCAGCAGCAGACTTTGGGCACCCACATTCTGTACCCAGCAGTAAGGGAACAAAAGTTTGTTTGTACCAAGTAGTGACACATCACTGATACCTGAAAATCACAAATTTGAAGCCTTTGCTTGCTTGCTTTATAAAATGCTTCACCTCAAGATTGGAGGCCTCCGCTTCCCTCTGATTGGTTCACTGAGGGACCCCCAGTGCCTATCATGGTACAGAATGGGTCCTCGGTAAATGTTTTTTGACTAACTGAATGCTTATACTTATATAGTACTCTAGTACATATTTGCAGTATAGTTTTTACAGTAGCCCTGTGGATGGGTTGGGTAAATTATTATTGGTTTTAGATGAGAAAACAGATTCAGAGAGACTAAGAGACCTCATCAGGGATAGTAGGTGGTAGAGCCTGAGTCTCAAACTTAGGTTTTCTCATTTTAAGTCCAACTTAAAAAAAACAACAACAACAGAGTTTTATCAGACTGTTTCTTTCCTTTGGTACTTAAGTAACCTTAGAAGGAAGGGCTAGCAAGAGGGGAAAAATATGGTCTTCTCATGAGAAACCCTTTATGATGGTAATAGCAGGGCAGGGGCCCTGGTAACAGACCTCCTGTGTTCAAATAACACCTCTGCTCCTTGCTGACTGTACAGCCTTGGGCAACAAAGTCCACTTAACCTTTCTCTGCCTCCACTTCCCCATCTGCGAAATGAATGTAAGAGGAGTCTACACTCAAAGGATTATTATGAGAACTAGGTCAAATGAATTGACAACATTTGTTAAATAAATGAAAAATAAATATGAACACTATTTGTGATTTCCATGAGCTAATAGAACTTTTTTGTTGTTCAGTTTTGAGTTGTGTCTGACTCTTTGTGACCCCATGGATTGCAGCATATCAGGCTCCTCTGTCCTCCACTAATAAAATTTAGGAAGTTATAAACTGAAACTGTCTCTTGGACAGCAGGGAGATCAAACCAGTCAATACTAAGGGAGCTCAACCCTGAATATTCACTGGAAGGACTGATGCTGAAGCTCCAGTATTTTGGTGGTCATTTGATGCAAACAGATGACTCATTGGAAAAGTTCCCGATGCTGGGAAAGGTTGAGGACAGAAGAAGAGGGCATTAGAGGATGAAATGGCTGAATGGCATCACTGATACAGTGAGCATGAACTTGGGCAAGCTCATGTGAGGGACATGGATGCCTGGCGTACTGCAGTCCATGGGGTTGCAGGGAGTCGGACATGACTGGGCAACTGAACGATAAACCAGAACTGATCACATAAGCCTCGGGTGGTAAGAAGTTGATTGTGAGTAGGTTTTATTTTCATTTGGTTTGGTTTCTGAGCTGCCTTAGTCTTTTTCAGGTTAACTAAATTCACCCCAAACCCTATTTTTCAGCTGCATTTTTTTTTATCATCAGCAGGAGTCACTCTCTACTTCATTTGAAAAAAAAAAAGTTTTTAAATCTGCATTTTCCTAGAAATCTGCAATGATAAATTGCTCCTTTTCCCTAAGAGCCTAATTATAGCTCATACTTTCACCTAGTCAGATCACATCACACAGCCAAGATATATATGTTCTGTGAGAATTCAGCATTTATTTATACCATCTGTACACTTGGCCAGTGCTCTTATTGTGTGCTTTTTTACACGTTTTGTAAAAATAATGGCAGTTTTTTAGAACTTAGTTCTGTGCTTTGCAAAGATCTTTTCATTTAATTCTTAAACCAAAACACCTGTGGGATAGATGATGCCCTATTGAGAAACTGAAGTTCAGAGAATGACTTCCCCAAAGTGACACATCTGGTTAAAGGTGGCAGGATTATTTAAACCCTGACTTCGAAGCTCAAGATCTTAACATCTATTTTATATTGTCTCTTATCACTCCATGGAGAGAGTGTCCGTATTAGAATGTTAGTACCTGGAAGACAGGTTTCCAGATCTGTGAAGCAAAATTTGCGTAGAGAACTTCAGAGTCCTAGGAACAATTGACCCTTAGTACATCTAGTGTTGGCACCAGGAAGAGGAGGTTAGTTATAATCATAATATTAATTTTGATGACAGACTGAATTTTTGTTTTTAAAAGTGTATCTTCTTTTAAACATAGTCTTGTTTTTTAAATAATTGATTCAGCATGTCCTTGTATGACCAACAGCTCTGCTCTATTGGAACTTTTCTGTTTCTGTTCTGTCAGAAATTGGGCCTGTTTGCTTTGCTTTTATATTTTATGCTCAGTCTAGGCAGCAGGTATAGGTCATTTTACATGCTATTTTTGTCAAGTAGATATTAAAGCTTCTAATAGAATGAATTCAGCAGAGCTGATTTGTTTGTCCCAGAACATGTTTTTTCCTAGTATTTACCACTTTTTCTTAGTCATAACTAGTCCCAGGCACTTAGTGGCTATAGTGGTGTCATTAAATTTCAGCTGTGATGGTATCTTAATCCTCACAGACATTCCACATCTCCTCTCTGTTATTAAATTAAATGCACATGCTAGAACCAACTAGAATTTTAATCTTTTCCCCCAAATATGGAACATTTAATAAGTAACTGTTAACCTTGCTTTTTCTATTTTTCACTTAGTACCAGAAGAAAACATTGCAACAATGAAGTATGGAGCCCAGGTTGTAAAAGGGGAGCTGAAGTCTGCCTTATTAGATGGTGACACTCAGAATTATGATTTGGATCATGGATTTTCTAGGCACCCAATTGATGATGACTGTCGTTCTGGCATTGAGATTAAGCTAGGTCAGCCGTCCATTATCAATCATATACGGATCCTCCTGTGGGACCGAGATAGCCGGTGAGTCATTGGCATGACTTGGAGAGAAGCTGGCATGTTTGATTGAGATGGCCTAACTTTGTGGTCATCAGCTTTGGTTTTACAAATTTGATGTTTTATGTCTTTGTCATCATTTCGCTATTTCTCTTGAAGTTTAGTTTTAGGGGAAGAATTAAGTACGTTCCTTTAATTGGCTTCTTTTCTATGTACAAAAGTAATGAATATGTGTTTATTGTGGAAAACAGAAAATACAGAAAAGCACAAAGAAAATAAAAATTGCTAGTAAGCTCACTGCCTGTTATTAATCTTTGTGCATGATCTGACTAGCATTTTTTGTTATGCATAGTGATAAAAACACAAAACAGAAACCTGTAAACCACACATAGTTTTACAAAATAAAGATCAGATATACAGAAAGTAACTTCACTTTTTAATAAAAAACATTGTGAATATTCTACTCTTTTAAAATGTTATTTAAAAAAAAGAATTTAGGGACTTCCCTGGTTTTCCAGTGGCTAGAACTCTGAGTTCCCAATGCAGGGGACCTGGGTTCAATCTCCGGTCAGGGAACTAGATCCCACAATGTTGCCACTGTGAGTTCACATGCCACCCTGAAGATCCTGCATGCTGCAACAGAGGTAGAAGATCCTGTTTGCTGCAGCTAAGATCTGGCGCAGCCAAAATAAATAAATGTTAAAAAAATTTATTGAAGTATAGTTTATTTACAATACTGTTTTTAATTTCTGCTGTACAGCAAAGTGATTCAGTTATATATATATACACACACACATACACATTTTTTCATATTGTTTTCCATTATGGTTTATCATAAGATATTGAATATAATTCCCTGTGCTATACAGTAGGTCCTTGTTTATCCATGTAAAATGTTACTTTTAGTGATTGTTTGGTATTTTCCACCGTGTGGGTTACCACTATTTATTTGCTTGATTAATTACTTTTAGATATTATAAAAACATTAAAAGTCCATTTTATACTATGGATAAAGAAAAAATAGTCTGTTAGTATGGGTAAATATCATTATCAAAACAAAAGAAAATTGTGAAAAAGATTTGGTGGGGTCCAGCCTAGGAACCCACCAGTTTCAATAGTTGACATTCTTTTCTTGCCACTCTTGTTTTCACTCACTGTGGTGTCTGGGTTCAACCATGATGGGAGAAGTACCGGAGCAGGAGGGTGACTAAGAACTGAACAGTCTCCTTTATTACTGCTTATCTTTAACCCAAACCCAACATACCCAGATACTCTGAGGCCCTACTCTTGTTTTTTATGTCTAGGCAAGAAGGGCTTAATAGTAAGGATGATGAAACCCTGCAGATCTTGCTGGTTAATTTCATTTTTCTTGTTAGCACCACTGACCACCACGCTGGGCTTTCAGGCCATTTGAACCAAGTGTGAGGGAAGCTTTATGAAGGGAGAGCCAGAGCCAGCATTTCCCATGTGTGTGGATGTTGGAGGTTATCTCTTGGTTGTCTGTTCCCTTTATGTTAAGAGTATATTTCCTGATATGTATCTTATTGGATATAATATGATGTTTGTTTGGCAAAATGGAACACATTTGTGTATTATTTCTAAGAGTCTCTGATTAATAATAGTAGTAGGCACTGTTCTAAAAGTTTTACATATATTCATTCATTTAATTAATGATGAAATTAGTATAAAAATAATAAAAGAAAAAGGTTAGTACATTTGAAACTGAAAGTAGTTATCATCATTTCCAGGATGTTAAATATTTATAGGCCACTTTGTTTTTAGTATGTGTGTTACAGTCACGAGGGACTTAACTTTACCATGTACCAGTTGTCATCTCACAGAAGTTGTTATCATTCTAAGCAAAGGTGAAGAATTCAGAATCTTAAGCCAAAAAGATTCTGACACGTGTTGTAAAATTATATCCTACATTGCTGATAACCTAGAGAGATTCAATAAAAGGTTATAACCGGTTTGAGACTGAGCGATAAAATGAATGGGAGTGAGGGGACAGCAGAAAATGAGGGGATGACACAAAATAAGCTGACCTTTTCTGGTCACAACTGTTGGTTGCAGGCTGACATTTATGGTCACCTAAATCTTCTGAGATTGTTCCTGTTGATATTACAGTACCAGTAATAACTGCATCTCAAATTTAAATTTGGCTTATGACAGGGGAATATAGATTTGTTCAGGATGGGACCAGCATGTAATGGTCCAGGGTAGCTGACCAGGGGAGGATGATAGGCTGTTTTCATTACTGGCAGATTATTAGCTGCCAAATTTTAAGTTGTACAGAAAAGAAACACGTAATATCTCTTCACCCATGTCATTTATTGTTCTGCAGGCTGCGTTTGTGTGTGGGATGGTAGGAGGCTGGGAAGGATCAGGAGATAAGCTGGCCTCGGTGAGGAAATGTTCAGAGTTGCCTTTCTTTCTGAGAGAGGAGGGCTGAGCACCCAGGCTGATGAAGGCAGAAGGAGAAAGCACCTTTCTCTATTTTCTGTCCTCTCTCTGTCATGGCTTTATTAATCTGCTGATATGGTGTGTGCAGGGCATCCTGGTCCTGTTATGTCTTCTATACCTGATAACATGCCAAGCACCATGCTAGACCCTGAATATATGCAGATACATATGGCATGGTACATGTTCTTAAGCAACTTGAGACTTTGCCTGGTGGCTCAGTGATAAAGAATCTGCCTGCGATGCAGGAGACTCGAGTTCAGTCCCTGGGTCAGGAAGATCCTCTGAAGGAAGGAAATGGCAACCCACTCCAGTATTCTTGCCTGGGAAATCCTATGGACAGAAGAGCCTGGTGAGCTACAGTCCGTGAGTCACAAAAGAGTTGGACATGACTTAGTGACTAAGCAACATGTTCTTAAGCAGCTTGAGACCTAATAAGGCAGACAGACATGCAAGAGATAACTTTAATACATATGATAAATACTATGTTAGGGGAAATCTATACAGATTTCATCATCAGGATTAGGTGCAGAAAACCTAATTCATGAATAGTGTATTTTTTGTACCTTTTAACATTTTATTAAAATACCACTTGTTATTTTAATATGGTCCTTTTTTTCTGCCTTTTTCCTTTTGATTCATAGGTCTTATTCATACTTCATTGAAGTGTCAATGGATGAACTTGATTGGATCAGAGTGATTGATCATTCACAGTATCTGTGTCGTTCGTGGCAAAAGTTATATTTTCCAGCCCGTGTCTGCAGGTAGTTCTCATGGCTTACAAATGATATTGATGTTTGTTTAAAGAGATATGAATGTTGAGAAACAGATTTCATTTTCTGTCTCATAGAAGAAAAGTTTTTCAGGGTATCAGCTACCAAATGCATTCCAACTAAAACACTTAGGGAAACATGTTTATATAGTAGACCTGTAAATGAATAAGAAGGGACATTGAGATGTGGAAATGCTTTTTAAATTCCATGCTGTACCTTGAAAGCAGAGATATTGTTAAGGGGGTGCATTCTTTCCACAAAAGCCAGGAGAGATATTTTTGGAGGCTTCCCTGGCAGTCCTCAGGGTCAGGAGGAGGTTTTTGGATGCCACTGTGCATGTTCTGAATATCTTTGTTCTTTTTCTAGGTCAGTGAATATCAGTGGGATTTGACAGAGCAGGTGTTTCTAAGTGGGTTTGTGTTTGGGGCAAGGGAGGCTGAGCTGATGGAGCTTTAGACTCTCACCCTCCCTTCAACCAGAGGACCTTAAGTTTTATTGTTGTTGTATATTTTAGCTCCATGTAAGTTTGTTTTTTAAAAAGTATTGATAAACTATTCTAAACGTTTCATATTCTTACTTTAGGTATAAGCCATCTTTAAAGCTTTCTTTCTGAAATTCTGTGAAACCAGGATGAATGATGAATTTGAAGAGTTTGGAAAAGTGGTTAAAGATCCCTGAAATTCTGTTTTTTTTTTTTCCCTCTGTTGTGATTTTCCCCTTGGAAATTGCCCTTCAGCTACCACCCTAACTTAAGAGATTGAAGCCAGAAAGTGATTGGTTTGTTTAGTTAGGTGTTTGGACAAGAAGAGAAGGGAAGGGATATGGTGGGTATAAACCAGGGAGCATGTGGAGCAGGCCTCCTAACCCCCAACCCTAACTCCATACCCTTACTCATGTTCCCGATTGACATCCAGTGTGGCTGAGTTGAGGCAGATGGGGCTGCCCCACAGCACTTACTCCCTTGGTCAGAAGTTACCCTTATACTTACTAAACGCATGATCTAACAGCATCAGGCTGAATTCTTATTCTCACCACAGGAACGCCACAAAACCTTTCAGCCTCTGGTACTGTAACAAATGTTGCCTACATTTTTTTTTTTTTTTATTACTGGTATGACCAGACACAGTATTGTTACCCAGGGATCCTCTTGTGTGGAAATGAAGAAAATCAATTTCATTTCCCCAAAGAGGAAGTAAAGTGTCTCAGGTCTGGCAGTTGCTCTTTTATCAGAGGGGTTTTGAATGGATTAAAGTGAGAGGGACAAGAAATTGAGTGAAGATTCTGTGTCTCAGAACAGCCTAGGGATACTTTAAGAGTGACGGAAGTGCCCCGAAGTGGAGGACAGGATTGAGTCTGCATCAACTCACATTATTACGGTTGTATCAGGTTAAAAAATAAGCAGTGTAACAACCAGAATGTCTGATGTGGTCTAAAGGATTCTGTGTTTGTATTTAATTTGAAACCCTAGGAACATGACTCCCAGGATGAATTGTTATGTCTGTGATACCAGCTGTAACAAAGGCCATGTGCTTTACTCACCTGAAAACTCCTGCTTTGTGGAGGGAGACGTGTGCCCTCAGTCATGGTCTGTGGCTTTTAGAAAATGTAATTCTCTTGTTCACTAATGGACATTATTTATACTCCCTTTTTCTTATTTTGTCTCTTCTGTGTGGCCTTGCCTTTGTTGTTGCTTTTGTGGACTGTAGAGCCTGGCTGTATTTGCGATGCCCTCTCTTCAAGCCCTTGCATAGTATTCTTAGATGATGGAGCCTGGAACTGAACAAAAAACACTAATAAGAAATGGAAATACTGAGTGCCCCAAGGATGCTTTAAAATTTTTTTTCTGGCTATTTCTCAACGTGGTGCTAGTATATTGACAGCTGTATAATGTTGCTAAAATATGAGAAGGCTTGAAAACATGGATGTGAATGTGTGTAGAGGTAGCCTGCCTATGGCTGGTAGCTAGAATTGCTAGAGCCATCTTTGTGTAAAACCTCAGAGTTGAAGGAGAAGAATAGCTGGCTCGAAAGCCAAGTTCTTAACAATATACCTGCTGAGAGAGGAAAGGAAAGAATGGGAGGCAGATAGGTTTACTGCTGGAGCTGATTAGAGAAGTGAGAGGAGAATGCAGAGGAGCCAGAAAGGGTGTTGAACAGGGTGCAACTTGACAGTTCAGAACAAGACACAGGAGGGTTGAACTCAGTTAACACTAAACTGGGCTTCTTTCTTCCTTTCCTTTTGTCTTTAATTAGCAAAATGGAAATGTCATTTTATGACATTTTAATTATTAACTTGTAATATACTGTTAGTCGCTCAGTTGTGTCTGATTCTTTGCAACCCCATTGACTGTAGCCCACCGGGCTTCTCTGTCCATGGAATTCTTCAGGCAAGAGTACTGGAGTGGGTAGCTGTCCCTTTCTCTTTGATCTTCCCAAGCCCGGGATCGAACCCTTGTCTCCTGCAGGTGAATTCTTTACTGTCTGAGCCACCGGAGAAGTCCAAATTATAGTATAATATACATTTCAAATACTGATAAAGCCTGCCCTCTGATAAGGCTGTACTCAGTTTCTACCAATAGCACATAGAAATGCCCCTTCTCTGAACCCTCACCAATGCAGGCATGATTTAAGATTTGTAAAAAAAAATTGCCTTATTTTAATTTGGATTTCCTTTATCATCAGTGAAGTAAGATATCTTAGAGTACTTGACATTGATTATTTCTCATTTATAAAAAGCCTGTTTTTGTCTTCTTTCAGTGTCATTTTTTCTTATATTTTTCTTTCAGTGTGATTATCTTTTTGTTTTTGGCTTGTGAGAACTTTGTTGATATATGCATCTTGATATATATGTACAATATTATGTATATGTGTGGTATATATATTTATACTCATTTGTGTATGTATATTTTATATGATTTTACTTTTGCCTATCATGTATATTTTATTAGTTTTTAGTATTTTATTAGTACTTTTTATCATATAGAATTTTATGTTTAAAAAAAGTAATCAAATCTGTCCATCTTTTTATGGTTTCTGGTGGTCTGATATTACATTTAGAAAGGTGTTCCTCACTCCAGTGTTAGAATGTTATATGTTTAGAAGTTTTTCTACTTGTTTTTCTACTTGTTATTTTTATCCTTATATCTAAATATTTAGTCCAGCCAGAATATTTTTCATGTATATTTTCAGATAGGGATAGTCAGTTGACTAAGACCATTTATTCAGTAATTGTTCTTACCTCATTGGTATGAACAACCATATTTGTCATGTGCTAAAATCTAACATATACTCTACTCTGTTCATTGATTTCTTTGACTGTTAATGAAAGTGTTTTAACCATTATGGTTTTTCCCTTCCCTCCTTTTTCATCTTTTCTTAGAATGAGAGATAATAATGTGCCAAATATGTCATGGAAAAAAGGGTGTCATAGAGCATCTGCTGGCCTTTTCTCTAGGTCTCACTGGTCACACTAGAGGTCATAAATGATGAAAAACATCTCACTAGAATGGTTCTGCTTTCACATACAACAAGACATTTATGCGTGCTTCACCAGCTAAGAAAATAGATTTTTCTTTATTTATTTGTCTGTATATTCATCCATTACTCACTCATTTCGCAAATAACCTCCTACTTTGTACTATGCATTGTACTAGGAACTGAGGCCATAACTCTGAAGAAGACTGCCAAGGTTTCTTCTCTCATAGAACTTGGGAGGAACAGATATAAACTGTAAGAAAACATCTAGTAATTTTAAGTGGTGTTAAAATGGTACCAGGGTCAAGGAAGAGAGCGGTTATTTAAAATAGGAGATCGTTGAAAGCCTGAGAGGGGAGCTGGGTGTTTCAAGCCGAGATTTAAGAGGATGATATTCTTGGTCTTTGTTGTAGATATTTGGGCTTTCTTTGGTATACACTGAATGTTATTCAGGAGTAACTGGTCTACTCTAGGAGGCCTCATTAGATGAATACTAAAACTGTGCTGCTTCTTGGTTTAGGGCACTTTAATCTCTTTTATTGCTACCATACATTCCAAGTCCCCTCATCCCTGCCATCATTAGATGCAGCATGATTTTTTCTACCCATTTTCATTAGATTATAGTACCTAACAGTGCTATAGATCTACAAGACATAAAACAAATGAGAAAATAAACATTGCTATTTATGGAAGCATCCTTTCCCTACCACATTAGCATTGTACAAAAGCCTGTATGTCTTCCATTTTTTTCTCCTTTGTTCTCCCCCAACCTCATACCTGGGCACTGATGTATTTATTTACTTTTAAAGGCAGACACGTTTACATTAATCAGTGGTTCTCATCGGGATGCTTTATAATCATACCTGGAATTATGCTGAGCCTTTATTTATATGATTCATGTCTTAAGAATTCAAGAAATGCCTTATTCAGATGTAAAGGAAGAAGGAACAGTTGCAGTTTTTAAAAGTAACATTTTAATTCATACTTTAATAATAATTTAGTTTGAATTGTTCTTCCACCTACAACTTTGATATCATAATTGGACTAGTGCAGAGTGACCTGCAGAGGGACATTCTCTTTTTTTTTTTTATTGTTTTTGCCATACAATGTCATGATATCACCATGGGTTTACATATGCTTCCCCTCCAGAACCCCCCTCCCTCCTCCCTCCCCCCCGGGAAATCTCGCTGCACCAGCCCCGAGCATCAATCCTGGGCTGGCGATTGATTAGACATATGATAATTAGCTTGTTTCAATGTCCTTCTCCCATATCATCCCACCCTTACCCTCATCCCCAAAGTCCACGAGGGACATTCTCTTAAGAGTGCAAAGCAAAATGTAGCCACATGGTGTCACTAAATCATAACAGTTTTACTTGGGGCTGAAGAGAGATTAAAATTGCTTTTTTTTAAAACCATATTTAAATGTAAATTGTTCTGAAGTCTGTGATTTGTGAAATAACATGTGAAGCTATTTGTACTATTTAAGTCTTTCTACTCATGTGGAGCATTAATTATGCCTGAAGTCCGCAGAGATACATTCAGGTGCTAGCCAGCCCTTGGCTCGTCATCTGCCAAGTATAGCAGATATGTGGGCTTCTGTAGTACAGCTATTCAGTTTCATACAAATAAACTTCTTTTTAAATCTTCCTTTCAGATTTTGAAATAAATAGAAGAGTAACTCAAAGGAAATAGATCCATTAAATGTTTATAAGGAATCAGAGAGCAGAAGAAAGGAGAAGTGAGGAAAAGAGAGAGGACCTCAGGAGAGACAGGAGGAGAACAGTCTAACATTTATTGAGTGTCTGTTGTGGGCCAGCCACATACTGCTTCTTTATATGATTCTCGTGATAGCTCTAGGAGAGGAACACCAATAACTACCTTAATTGTAAGAATGCAGAAACTGAGCCTCAGAGAAGTTAAATATGCAGGTTTGTTGGATTACTGTTAACATCACAGTCCAACATTGCCTTGCAGACTGAGGCGAAGAAGTAGCTCTGCTTAAGGGTAGGGGGAGACATGGAGCCCTGGACAAGCTCTTGCTGCCTTTTTGGCAGGAGCAGTTTCCAGGAATGCTGGAATAGAGGGGCTGGAGTGGTCACACTCTGCTCATGCCAGCCATAGTCCCCGTCGTGACAAGGGTACTGAGGAGGAGGAGGAGGCAGAACAATTTCCTCATTTAAAATGCCCCAAAGGGAGTGCAGCAATCCTTTATGTATGTTTTGTCAGTTTTTCAATAGACCTTTGAATTTTCCTGTCCCTTAGTTCTCCATGAGATGATTTTAGACTTTATTATTATGGAGTGCAGCTGATGTTCTTAACTCTTGATTTGTTTTGCTTCAGCTGTGTTTAGAAACAAGTTTTGTATATTACAGAATTTCCCTTTACAAGATCTCATTACATCTTAAATTGCTTCTTTTTTAGATGATGAATTTTATGTTATTTTCACTTAGAATCCTCTTATTAGGCCAAAAATATTTTCCACTGTGTTTTGTATTCAGTAAGACCTTTGAGACATGGCTGTTTGTGCTTAAGTTTTTCAATTGAATCTAGGCTTTTTGTTTTACTTAGTTTAAAGGATAATAACATGTTGAGCTGCTTTTGTGTATAGTGGAGGAGTTGAAACATGAGAAAATAGAACAGGAAAATACAAAATTTTCCTTTGCATTTTATCTTATAATTTTAGAGTATAAATTAGCATCTTTTGATAAGTGTGAGATGATGTTAATAATACCAATCACCTGTCATTACTACTGCAAACAGCCATTGTCTGTTTTTTATTCTGGAAGGGCAAGAACTATATTTGGTAGTAGTACAGTTGCTTCCCAAGCAATTTCAGGATTAAGTTCAGACAGTACCTCCCTTGTTGATCATTAAACATCTTTTTTTTCCCCTTGTTTTCCCTCTGCTTGTTGTACTGTGCTTAGTCCCTCAGTCGTGTCTGACTGTCTGTGACCCCATGGACTGTAACAGCCCGCCAGGCTCCTCTGTCCATGGGGATTCTCCAGGCAAGAATACTCGAGTGGATTGCTGTGCCCTCTTCCAGGGGATCATCCCAACCCAGGGATTGAACTCAGGTCTCTCATATTGCAGGTGGATTCTTTACTATGTGAGCCACCAGGGAAGTCCTTTCCTCTCCTTAATTCTACTCTATTACTTATAGGACTTACTCATCAGACATTCATTCAACAAACAGATATTTATTGAATACCTATTATATTGCAGGCACTTAGTTTAGGTTCCAGCATAAAAGGATGAACAAGCCACAGTTGCTACTGTCACAAACTTCATGATATAAAAAGAGAGACAACTTTCTAATGATGGATAAAGTAAAATGTGATTGGTACAATAATAGATGTATATATATATATGTTATTCTAGAGCATAGTCATGGGAGATCCTACAGAAGAGAGAATTTGGACAAAGGGATCAAGAGATTGAGCAGGAAAAAGTATGGGAGAAAGGATGTTCTTTGTTCTTTTGCCAAAGGCAGAATCTGCAGTGGACTTGGTCAGATCTAAACTCTTCACCCATAACTCTGCATCACTGGGCCCTTCTGCTTCTATAGCTTTTTTTTTTAGTTCTTAGTATAAATTCCCTTTTTGGTCTCACCTGTCAAAATCATCTATTTAACGGGAGTTCCCTGGCAGTCCAGTGGTTTGGACTCCGAACTTTCACTGCCGAGGGCCTGGGTTCAGTCCCTGGTTGGGGAACTAAGATCCCACAAGTCATGCGGTAAGGCCAAAAAAAGAAAAATTATGAATGTGCCATCTCCCTATGTGAATGTGCCATCTGCTCATGCCTAGTTCTACCTGTGTCCCTAAGCTCAGAGACTATACATGACTGACACTTCTCTTTCCACGTGATCCTGTATAACTGTTTCAGGTATCTGGGACTTGGTTTCATTTAGTTTTTATTTTGTTTTTAATTTCTTTCAACAAGACTAGACGATTCCCTGTGAAGAACCATAAACTAGATGAATTTTCACAAATAATATTCAGAGAATAGTAAAAATTCCCAAGAAATGAAGGAAAAAGAATCTCTTTTGGAGCCAGGATTTGAGTCAGTGTGTCTTTTTTTTTTTTTTTTCAGTGTGTCTTTTGCTTAGAAAAATAATGCTCTTTTGTAGGTTCTTTGTGTTGGGTTATATGCTTTGTATAAAGAAGTTGACATGAGTATACCAGTTCTCCAATTCGAGATCTCCTTTTGGAATATACTAGATTGGCCAGAAAGTTCATTTGTTTGTAAAAACCCAAACAAACTTTTTGGCCAGTCCAGTATTTTGACACTGTACTTTCCCCACGCTTATTTATGGGACTTAGGAAATCCTGAATTGGGAACCCAACTCATGGGACTGGGGGTCTGTCAAGGAGAAAACAAGGAAGGAATAGAAGACCAAGTCATCTGGGATTTTAGTCTCCTTTATATGAGCCGGGTGCCTCCAGCATAGGAAACAGGCACAGGTGAGCTATAGAGATGAGAGCAGAACCCCAGTGATTAATGGAAATGGTAGGGAAAGCGGTTCTAGGACCTCCATCCCAGCGTCTGGAGTGAATGAGGAAATAATGAACTTTCACTCACTTTTCTTTTTGGAAGGTCAAGAAGAAAGAAGGACTGCTCGATCTTAGAGGTTAAAAACAAGCAAACGTGGACACAGGCTTATTTGTGAATTAATAGTCGTTTTCCAATCAATCCTATTTACTTTGGAAATGGTAATCTAAAGAAGATACTGGTTAAGTAGTTAATAATTCTCTCAGTGGAGAATTAGGCCTATGTATATTTAAATTTTACTCCACATTGCCTAGCATTGATTTCTCTGACTTTTCATAACATTTATAGCTTGAATCACCCAATTTTGCCATTAATTACATAGTAGATCTTATATGCCCCTCTAATTTTTTTTTTAATGATTCCTGGATCTCACTGTATATTCCTTTGGTAGTATTTGTTTATCAGATATCTTGTTGAATCCCTTTAGCCCTCTAACATCACTGAATGTAGGTGGTTGGAAAAGAGTCATTTTTTTTTCTGGAAAAATCCTTTTAACATTTTTTCCCCAGTGTTAGAAGGAGATACTAGGAAACGAAAATATTTTATTCTTTGTGCAGAAAATATGCTTAAAGAGAACTGTATGTACATGTCCCATAGTTAATAAAATCATCAGAGCTTTTTCAGTCATCATTATAAATGGTACAGGTTCTCTGGATCAGGGTGCTTTCTGTGGATACAAGGTTAGCTCAAGGGACACTGGACCATAAGTGAAACCAGATTGCTTGTCAGCTGCCAGAAATTCTGGGCAGAGTGCCAGACATGGTTCACCTTTAAAAATTCATCTCCTAGTATGAAAATAGAGGGCTTGATCCCTGCAAGGAATGGTGGTAGCATGAATACTTGGACTTCCTTTGGCCCAGAGTACTTTCATTAATGCTAGGAAAGGTAGGGGGACTGATTGCTGTGGACCAGCAGCTTTGACCTTATTTAAGAACTGCAATATTTTCTCTAGTAGCCTTACTTCATTATGTTTCAAATTATAATTTCATAAGTTAATAATTGTACTTCCAAATAGTGTGGGTCATATATACACATTGGATGTGTTCTGCCTGATAGGAAGCTGTAGGTTTAACTTCTAATAGTCATAGAAATTCTATGCACATTATGAAGCAATTAGGATGTAACAGCTGTTTTAGTTCATTTCACCCTGCAAAAGAAATGTGATGCAGGCTAAAATGATCAGTAATTATGTATTTTGAAAGCTAAACCTCCAGTTACAGAAAGAGCTAATTTACACATTAGATACTGATAAAACTACAGTAAGCTATGAGTTTTAAAGTTAGTGTTATCTCCTTCCTAGCACTATGAAAGAGAATCTGTACCAAAAGACAATTTTTTCCTCTTTGAAATGCTCTTTTACATTGCCTATTGTAATTTTGAAGTTGCAAATCAACTGTAATGAAGAGTTGCTTGATATCTTCCTAAAGAAAGAAATTAGAGGAATGTTAGAGGGAGTAGGATTTAGAAGGATTTCACTTTATTTCTGTTGATCAGGGCCTACCATCTGCCTTCCATTTAATGTTGTAGAAGCATGCATGCGTTTCCCAGTTCTGAACAGATGATGTGCATGATTTGTTGAGATATATGTGTATTCTGGATGTGTGTATGTGTATATATACCTACAGTGCTTAAAGTCACACTTGAAGTGTAAAACAGATAATGAGTCTCCATTTTGGGCTAATTTGCATATTCATCTCTTATACACAAAACAAAAGTCTACAATGATACTGATTTTCTTTTCTACTTTAGAATCAGCACTAACCAGCTGTCAACAAATATTTTGATTAAACAGTCTTCTTTATTGGGGAATTTTGGGGCACATTCTTTATATAAACACATTGTTTTCTTTGATTTCAAGGGACTTATTTTCAGTATGATTCATAGATGCATCACACCGGTAAGCTGTCATGCACAAAAATATATTTTTCTCTATAAACTTCCTTTTTACCATTGATTTCTCTAGGGCAAAAATATGGCTCAGAACAGAATAGTCTACCTCAGGATATTTGCCTGAAATAAAGGTGGTAAATAAATGTATAGGCCTGCTTTAAGTAAACTGAAAAATTTAAAGTAAAAGCTTCACAAACTGGACTTTTCCAGGAGATTTTTAAAGATAATTTAACAGTTCCTGTTATACATCTAAGACGTGATTGGACTACAGAAATTTTGTTTGTATTTCGACATGTATTCATCTAGCCTGTCTTCTGTGTGTAAATATACATAAACATGCTATTTATAAAAATGGTTTCATGTAGTACATATTTTGAAACCTTGCACATATGTATATTCATTGTGGCTATTGTTCCATGTCAGGACATGAGTATCTGCTTTATTCTTTTTAACAATAGCACAATATTCTAAATATACTATTGTTTACCTAACTAGTCCACTATTGAGGGACTGTAAGAATTTTTTCGGTTTTACTATTATAGAATAGTATAGTCTCTGCATGCATATTTGATTATCTCTTCACATAAGCAGAGTCAGAAGATATTACCATCTTGAAATATGACACATACTGGTAAATGCCATTCAAAGCGTTATACCAGTTTATTCTGACCAGTAGTTTGATAGTACCTATTTCCCTACATCTTTGTCAACAATGAGTATTATCAAGTTTTTTATCAAACTGATAAGTAGATGATAGTCTCACATTTATTTTATGGGGCAGATTTTTGATGGTTTATAAAATTAAACAACTGTGCATCTGTTTGACAAGCATACATATTTTCATAGAGAAGATGAGATTTGAGTTGATCTGAAGGGATGGGTTTTATTAATTAGTTTTTTTTCTCTGGCTTCAGTGAGCAGGGTCTACTCTTTGTTGTGGTGCACGGGCTTCTCATTGTGGTGGCTTCTCCTGTTGCCGAGCACAGGCCCTTGCCAAGTAGGCTCAGTAGTTGTGGAGCACAGGTTTGTTTGCTCTGAGGCATGTGGAATCTTCCTGGACCAGGGATTGAGCCTGTGTCTCCTGCATTGGCAAGTTGATTCTTAACCACTCTGCCACCAAGAAAGTCCCATGAGTTGAGTTTTGATTGGGGAACTTTTAGAGGATTTTTCTCATGAGATCATCTGGGAAAGTGGTTCTCAGTCAGGGGTGATTTTTGCTCCTCAAAGGACATTTGGTGATGTCTGGAGACATTTTTCTGGAAGAAAAATGGAAACAGTGACAGATTTTATTTTCTTGGGCTCCACAATCACTGCAGATGGTGATGACAGCCATGAAATTAAAAGACACTTGCTCCTTGGAAGAAAAGCTATGACCAACCTAGATAGTATATTAAATAAAAAGCAGAGACATTACTTTGCCAACAAAGGACTGTCTAGTCAAAGCTGTGGTTTTTCCAGTGGTCGTGTATGGATGTGAGAGTTGGACCATAAAGAAAGCTGAGCACTGACGAATTGATGCTTTTGAACTGTGGTGTTGGAGAAGACTCTTGAGAGTCCCTTGGACTGCAAGGAGATCAAATCAGTCAATCTTAAAGAAGATCAGTCCTGAATATTCACTGAAAGGACTGATGCTGAAGCTGAAGTTCCAATACTTTGGCCACCTGATGCAAAGATCTGACTGATTGGAAAAGACCCTGATGTTGGGAAATATTAAAGGCAGCAGAAGGGGACGGCAGAGGATGAGATGGTTAGTTGGCATCACCGACTCAATGGATGTGAGTTGGAGCAAGCCCTGAGGGTTGGTGATGGACAGGGAAGCCTGGTGTGCTGCATGCAGTCCATGGGGTTGCATAGAGTTGGACGCGACTGAGCTGACTGACTGACCAGTATTCTTGCCTGGAAAATCCCATGGACAGAGGAACCTGGCGGGCTACTGTTCATAGGATCTCAAAGAGTCGGACATTACTGAGCTGCTGCTGGCATCGGTAGCCTCTCAGGGTCCTCTGTCTGTGGTATTCTCCAGGCAAGAATACTGTTGTCATTCCCCTCCTCAGGGGATCTTCCCAACCCTGGGTTCAAACCCGGGTTTCCTGCATTGCAGGCAGATTGTTTACCATCTGAGCCACCAGAGAAGCTCAGGATAAAGTCAAGGATGCTCTTAAACATCCGACAATGTACAAAACAGCCTTCTACAGCAAAGAGTTATCCAGCTGAAAATGTCAGTACTGCCAAGGGTGAGAAACCCTGATTTAAGAGAAGGTTGTAGTAATTTTATATGTGAGGAGGGCTTGAATTAGGTTGTTTTTTGTTAAAATGGAGAAAAAGGATCACTGTGAAAGACATTTAAAAGGAAAAACAGTCAAATTGATGCCTGATTGGATACAGAGAGGGAAAACAAGAAATTGAGTCAGAGTTGAGAAGCTAGATGGCTGGGACGTGGGATGGCATTAGTGGAGAGAAGTTGTGAGAGGGCCAGTTTGAACTAGTTACAGAATTGTTACTTAAGTAAATGGTGATAATGCTGTTTCATCTACTTTGCTTTCATATAGTGAGATTTTTATTTTACACTTGGTGCCAGGATTGTTTTGGATTTTGAATTAAAAAATTATTAATTAGTACCAAACATTTCGTTGCAAACAATTTCTTCTTTCATTTTAAGCACATTTCAGTGCTTCTTTCATCTGTCCTACTGAAATTTTGTCCCTTTCTAAAGTGCTGTTTCCTGAAGGAAATCTCCTTTGATCTCTCCAAATGAAATAAAAATATGTTTTCTTTATTTATTAAAAAAATACTTACCGAGTGCCTGCTATGTGACAGGCAGTTTGCTAGGTGCTGGAACTGCAGTGGAAAGCTTTAAGCACATATCCTCTTCCCTTATGGAGTTTTAAGCATAATAGGAGAGTCAGATATTAAACAAAAGAATTACAAGTAAAGGAAGAATCATAGGTTATAATATTAAAAAATACAAAGAAGGAAAAATACAAGTGAGCATTAGTGCCAAAGCAGAAGAATACAGTTTCACCTGGACAAGGCAGGGAAGATCTTTTAGGGAGGTGGTGTTTAAGTAAAGACCTGAGGGATGACTAGGAATTAATCAGATAAAGGCAAGAGGGGGATGAGGGGAAAGTAATTGGAGCAGAGACAAATAGGAAACCCTTGAGGAGAGAAATACTTTGGTCTGAATAAAGAAATGAAAAGAAGTTCGTATGGCTGAGGAGCAGTGGTGAGGTAGAGGGGAAGGTGGGTAATGACCAGATTGTTTAGGCCTGGAGGACCTCATTAAAGAGGTTGGTGTCTGGGTTAAGGTGGATGGTAGTAAAGGCAGGGAGATGAGTAGGAGGCCTTTGTTATAGTTCAGAAGCTAAGGTGGTTACTTGGTGCCAGGAGAATTAGATAGAAGTAGATGAATTTAAGACGTGTTCTTCAGCTTGTGAGACTTCCAAGGAGTGATGTATAGATACAGGCTTGGAACTAAAAAGGAGGTCTAGGTTGGAAATAGAAAGATGAGAGTTGTCTTAGAGGATGATGTTTGAAGTTGTGGGTGTAGTTGGTTAGATTCAAATAAGATAGAATGTAGTTGTATGAAAAAGGAGAAGAAAAGAGGACCTCAAACTGAGTCCAAGGTGCTCTTGAATTCGATCAAGTAGAAGTCAGCAAAGTAAGTGGGGAAGGAGCAGCCAGCAAGAGAAGGACAAGCAGGGAAGTGTGTTTTCAAGAAGAAGGGGACTGGTCAGTAATGCCAGGTGTTGCTGCAAGACCAGGTGGATGAGGAATGGAAAGTATCGATTGGCCTTGGCAGCATAGAGTGTACTGTTTACCTTAGAGATTGCAGCTCTACTGGCATAGCATGATGCAGTAGGGGCAGAAACCAGGTTGGAATTGTAATGTATAGTGAAACTGAAAATGCGTATATGCTTTCTGGCAGCAGTCATCTCTTTGTTAAAACTTATTCAAAGGAAGAATGTACGTAAGGACATTTAGTACAGGGTTGTTTGTAAATATAAAAAGTTGTAAACTACGAAAATGCCCATCAGAAGGGGAGTTCAGTAAAATTAGAATCCTTCTATGAATTATCCTAGAAAGATTTCCTTAAAAATTGTTAGAAGAAACATGATGCAGATGATGCTTTTTTTGTCAGTAAACTACCATACATACATATATATGTAAATATATAATATAAATGTTTATATGGATTTGTATGAGTATAGAGAATGGTATGAAAGGATGCACATCAAACTTTAATATTGATTATTCAGGAAAATGAAGATTGAGTAAGGAAAGTAGAAAGATATTATTCAATTTTTACTTATCTTTTGTTATACTTGCTGGCTTCCCTGGTGGCTCAGATGGTAAAGTGTCTGCCTGCAATGCTGGAGACCTGGGTTCAGTCCCTGGGTTGGGAAGATCCCCTGGAGAAGGAAATGGCAACCCACTCCAGTACTCTTGCCTGGAAAATTCCATGGACAGAGAAGCCTTGTAGGCCCAAGTCCATGGGGTCGCAAAGAGTCAGACACGACTGAGCGATTTCACTATACTTGCTGAAACGCCATTTTTTTTTTTTTAATTAAAAAGAGGATTGAGGATTGAACTTTTTAAAGAACTCTAGGAGGTGAGGAAATGGAGAAAGAAAAAATGAGTAACTTAAGAAACTTTGTTGGGAAAGTAAATAAAGATACAAGATGGAAGCTGGAAGTAGGTGTGTTTTTAAGAATGAGAAGTGCTAAAGCTTGTTTAAATGTTGAATAAAAGGATCCAGGAGAGAGAAACTGAAGAGGCAGAGAAAACGATAGTCTGTGAAATGGGACACATTAATTATGTGTGATGGGAGGAAAGAAAAAAGAATAATCTGGTTTCATACTGTGAGTGCTGGTGTGGTGGCTTCTGTTTTCTTTAGGATGAATGGAACAGAGTCGTCAGTTGAGAGAGAGAGGGAAGTTCGGAGTCTGAACAGAGTGGAGAAAGGTAGGAGCTAGCTGTTGTAGCAGTGGGAGAATAAGCTTTATAGGGAACTGCTGTCCTGTGAGGTCTGGTTGATGTCTTATTTGAGATTGGGCAGCATGATTCCATCTGCCTTGTTGTGTGGTTTTCTCTGGTGCAATTCAGTTTCTTAGGTTCAGAGAAGTAAGTAATTGAGAAGTAGGTGGGAGTTTGGCCAGTCCAGCGCATTGGGAGATGGGAGGGGCAGGAAAGTGGAGAGGATTTGCAAAGACCCAAAAGAAAAGTCTAGAGGTAATTACCCCTGGGACACTGGTAATAATTGCCCACATCCAGGTACTGTTTTCTATTTTTGTCTTACGTTGACTGCACTGCCTTGACCACCACTGGCCGGTGGGCTGTAGTCTGTGGGGTCGAAAAGAGTCTGATGTGACTGAGCATGTGAGTGGGCATACACCCATGCATGCGTGTGCACACACACACACACACCACCCCTCTTCTGCTTGACTGTTGACTATGAACAAGATGTAGCTATTTTCTAGTTTTCTTATGTCTCCTGAAAACAGATCCTGGGGCTTATCTTTAAATATAAAACTTATATAAACTTGTGTGTGTGCCCAGAATCTGGAAAGAAAGCAAACTAAGAAAAAGCAGTAGGTTTAATTGAAGCTGAGAATATGACCCAGATGGTTCCTGTTGCCATTGCCCACATCATACCTAGGAAGATGGTGCATTTTTTTGCAAACTTTTCAGTGGCTTGGTCAGTTGAGAGATTAGTTTGAACCTTGTCGTTGGACAGTACTCATTATTTGACTGTTATCCCGTTGGTTTTTATCAGTTTGTTATTTATGTTGTCATCTTAGAGAAGACATCAGTAGGTGTGACATCTTAGGAACAGATCTTAGGAATATGTTTTATGGCTATCATAACAAAATATACCCTGCAGAATCTGAATCTGAAGGACTCTGACTTACATATTGATCTTTGAAGGTTTGTAATTTGTTTTTTTTCAAATACAAATTGTAGCTGTCTTATTTTTAAAATGACATTTTCTGAGAAGTGGTAGTGATCAGATGGCTGCCTTCTGAGTACTGAATATTTTTATATAAATTATTTTATGTCCTTAAACAACTTAAAGAACAAAAGTAAATTCTTAAAACATCTCTTGAAGATAGGTTTGATTATTCTCATTTTACAGAACCATGCCAGCAAATTTGGAAAACTCAGCAATGGCTGCGGGATTGGAAAAGGTCCGTTTTCATTCCAATCCCAAAGAAAGGCAATGCCAAAGAAAGCTCAAACTACTGCACAGTTGCACTCATCTCACACGCTAGTAAAGTAGTGCTCAGAATTCTCCAAGCCAGGCTTCAGTAATACATGAACCGTGAACTTCCAGATGTTCAAGCTGGTTTTAGAAAAGGCAGAGGAACCAGAGATCAAATTGCCAACATCTGCTGGATCATTGAAAAAGCAAGAGAGTTCCAGAAAAACATCTATTTCTGCTTTATTGACTTTGCCAAAGCCTTTGACTGTGTGGATCACAATAAACTGGAAAATTCTGAAAGAGATGGGAATACCAGACCATCTGACCTGTCTCTTGAGAAACCTGTATGCAGGTCAGGAAGCAACAGCTAGAATTGGACATGGAAAAACAGACTGGTTCCAAATAGGAAAAAGAGTACGTCAAGGCTGTATATTGTCATCCTGCTTATTTAACTTATATGCAGAGTACATCATGAGAAATGCTGGGCTGGAAGAAGGCCAAGCTGAAATCAAGACTGCTGGGAGAAATATCGATAACCTCAGATATGCAGATGATACCACCCTTATGGCAGAAAGTGAAGAGAAACTAAAAGGCCTCTTGATAAAAGTGCAAGAGGAGAGTGAAAAAAATGGGCTTAAAGCTCAGCATTCAGAAAACTAAGATCATGGTATCTGGTCCCATCACTTCATGGGAAATAGATGGGGAAACAGTGGAAATAGTGTCAGACTTTATTTTGGGGGGCTCCAAAATCACTGCAGATGGTGATTGCAGCCATGAAATTAAAAGATGCTTACTCCTTGAAAGGAAAGTTATGACCAACCTAGACAGCATATTAAAGAGCAGAGAGATTGCTTTGCTTTTTAGGCTTGTCTAGTCAAGGCTATGGTTTTTCCAGTGGTCATGTATGGATGTGAGAGCTGGACTATAAAGAAAGCTGAGCGCCAAAGAATTGATGCTTTTGAACTGTGATGTTGGAGAAGACTCTTGAGAGTCCCTTGGACTGCAAGGAGATCCAACCAGTCCATCCTAAAGGAGATCAGTCCTGGGTGTTCATTGGAAGGACTGATGTTGAAGCTGAAACTCCAATACTTTGCCCACCTCATGCAAAGAGTTGACTCATTGGAAAAGACCCTGATGCTGGGAAGGATTGGGGGCAGGAGGAGAAGGAAAACAGAAGATGAGATGGCTGGATGGCATCACCGACTCAATGGACATGGGTTTGGGTAGACTCTGGGAGTTGGTGATGTACAGGGAGGCCTTGCGTGCTGTGATTCATGGGGTTGCAAAGAGTCAGACACGACTGAGTGACTGAACTGACTGAACTGACAGAAAGGTTAAGTGCTTTTCCAAAGATCTCTAAACCAGAAAGGCCTAGAATTCTAGCTAGATATGTCTAGCTTTAAAGAGAGTTATAACATATAATGTCATTGAGAAAGAACCCATTCATGTATCTAAATAATGTCTTCCCTCTTACTTTGTAAGGCTTAGCAGATATGTGCTTGGGGCTGGGACCTCACTGTTTCTTAGAAGCCTTATTTATCATACTGCCTTTATCAAGTGTTACTGAGGATGTCCACATGATGCTATCCTAACCTTGTCTTTACAGACAACTAGAGCCTCATCAGAGACTTTTTGGAAGCTATATACTGTCAGGCTGTCAAATGCCTGGAAAAAGAAGGAAAGTTATTCTTTATTAGCTTAGATATGGTTTACAGCACAGGTAATACCTACAGTTTTCCATACACTTTTAAATATTTCATTTGGTCTTATCTGAAAGCTAAGCATTTATTGCCCGGCTATTGTATTTCACAAACGAGGAAAGTGAGACTTGGAGAGCATAATGAACTTACAATTACACAACATCTGGGATTGAAGTCCAAGTCTGTTTGACTCTAAAGTTTTGTGCGTTTTTAAAAACACACAGTGCTGTCTTTTCCATTTCTGCTTATCATCTTGTGGCTTATCTTTATTTTTTTGTGAGGCTTCAAAGATATTTAAAAATTGTTTTATTCTGGACTTCAGGATTCTGAAATAGTAACTCGTACTGAAGGGTGATAAAAATACATACACATACTTTATAGGATAAGGAAAATATTCATATGTTACATATTTTTTAATCTTATAAAGGACTTAGTAACCCTCAGTAGATCTAGATTCTGGCAGCTGCCAGATATACATTTGGATGCTTAAATTGATAAGTCAGGATTTTAATTTTGCTGCTACGGTTAGTGAATGGTGTCAGATTATACTTATTTCCAGAGAGTGAAATGCATCCTGGTATCATTTTATCCAGTCTGTTTATACTGTGATTATAGGGTATACAGACAGCCAATATTAAAATGTTAGGATGTGCTTCTGAGATGTGTTTCTAGTCCTCTGAGAAACGTTTCTAGTTCCCAAAGACATTTCTATGATGGTTGTGACCCTTCATATATGGGATGCCCTTGTTATCTGAATATTTTTTATTTCATGCTGTGTAGTCACAAAGATTGCATAGGGAAACAGAAGTCACCACAATGTAAAAATATTCGCTGATTAATTGTTCCCATGTAAATTTAGTGAATGGTGTCAGATTAAACTTATTTCCAGAGAGTGAGATGCATACTGGCATCATCTTATCCAGTCTGTTTATACTGTGATTATAAGGTATGCAGACAGGCAATATTAAAATAATAAAATTTGAATAATAAATGTAACTATTGTAGTAACCAAAGTAGTAGTAACAGCAGCAGTAGCAGATGAATAAATTTAGTTTCCACTCAAACACTCATTCCGGATAAATACTATCCTTTGCTCATCCTGTTAGTTATAATGTGTCACCAGTTGTTGGAAAGATATAAAATTATTATATTCAACTGCAAAGTCAATGGCAGATTTTGCAAAAATTCTGGAGATAAAAATTTAATGAAACCAAGAAAAGTGATGTCAAAGAACTCTTGCCAGACTCGCAGGCAGAGCCAGTGGCAGTGCAATTCTGGCAACATAGGCCAGTGAACAACTGAGGTAGAGAAAATCCACCAGCATAATGACATGTTATTTCAAAAGGAGAATCTGATTATTAAAAATTAGAGGAAATTTGATGATGTCCAGGTACTTTTGGAAGAATATCTCTCACTGTAATTGTGCTAGTGCTAATTAGATAAATAGTGTATCTGATGTCAGATCAGTATTACTCATTTGCTGCTGCTGCTACTACTTTGGTTAGTACAATAGTTGCATTTATTATTCACATTTTATTAAATCGAAGATAAAACATACTAATATATGATATTTCAATTTTTTATTTTAATGACAACTTCTCCCCCCCCCACCCACATTCACTATGAGACTTTGGTTCCTATTGTAAGTGAATAGATTAACAATCCTTTTCAGATAATTGTCCTCACATAATGAGACCCTTCTGTAATGGTTATATACTTTATGTATTTGTATGTTGTTCCTCTCTTAGTTATGCTGTTAGTGAGCAGCAGTAAGAAAACCTGTTGTGGTGAGTTAGCTGTGATTAACTTATCCTGAGTAATATTGTCTTTTAACCAGTAATTCAAAGAAGCAGAACTCAGTGAGCAGCTGTCTCTTCTAGAAGAATGGCCAACAAGCAGATTACAGTTCTATCTTGGAGAAAGGATCTCAGGTCACTCATTGACTCGAAAAGCATTACATAAAGAACTTCCAGTTGGGGATGGTTGAGGGGAACGCAGTATTATTGTTTTTGAAGTCTTTTTTTTTCTTTTTTTTTTTTCTGTTCAGTAACATTGCCCATAGCTTTAATGTTCCTCAGATTTGAAGATGAATACATTTTGCAGCTTCCTAATCCACTTGAAAAGGAAAATGTGCTTGTAATAACTTTACCAGCCTTAATTTGACCCACTGGTAGACTTGGCAGGCTCAGCTGCAACAGCCAGAGTGGAATCTAATGTCCCCTCTGGCTGCTTTCACCACAGCCAAGGTTCTGGATGCCCATTATTTCTGGAGATGATGTTCCTTCTTGTTTTTTTTTTTTTTAATCTTGGAGTATGTGGAATACCCCAAGGTAGTGTTGGTGTCAGAGAATTAAGTATTTTCTGGGTTCTAAAACATGTAAACAACATATATTAGTTTAAATTACAATGCATAGTTGGTTTTCTGTTAACCTCTAACAACATGCAGGCCCTTTTCTAAGCAGAATCAGAAGGTTGTTTTTTTTTGAGACCTATAAAGTAATGATACCTTACAGCCATTCTCCAAATAGAGCTCATTCATTATGACCCCTATTTACATTTCTGTTTCCCTTAAACTTAGGCCAGAATATTTATCTGTGCAATTTAAGTAGCAACATGTTAGTTAAGTGCTTGATTTAAAATAGCTGGCATTTCAATTTATTTTTCCTTTATTGGGAAAGTTCTTCTCTTTGAAGAGGAGTTGAATTAGTCATTGTGTGGTTTAGGTAAGTTACTTGATCTGGGGACAAAACATTGCAAGATTTGTGGAGTTGTCTATGGTACCTGTGTGTGAGACATGTCATGAATCTCTTAATAGTTGTGAAATTGCTTTTCATGAAATGTCTGATGTGTGACTGGCTCCTTCTCCTTTTTATGGCAAATCATATAGCTTATATATCATGCCAACCATAAATCTTAATTCATATTTGTCCAAGGATTTTACTCTGAGATTCACCTTCTTAGAGCTGAAAAGGTTCAATAACATATGGGTTTTTTTTTATTAGTATGATTAAGAATGTATTTTCATCAAACTATACCATCTGTTATAAGGAGAAAACAGGTAGATACATTGATATATTCTCATTTTTTCTTCTTCTTAACCTCCATCCAATTAGCTTATAAGTATAAACCTCTTAGATTGGGTTATTTAGAAAATTAAAAAATTTATGTTTTGAAGGATGGGCCCTCCCAGGGCAGAATTTAGCCTTCTTTTTGTCCCACATATAGCTTGTATCATGCCACATGTATAGTAATGCTTTGGAAAATGTACTGAAGTTATCTGTAACTACAATGTTGTATGTAATATAAAATTACAGAACTATATTATCTGGTTGGAATTACATTTAGCAGACTGAGTAATTGATGGTTTCTCATTCCTGATCCAGTGCCTGGCCCAGAGTTGGCATTCAGTGACTGTTTGTTGACTTAGCTCATTAATTAATTGATTGATTCTTGGGGTAATTTAGTCTGATGACTAAATGAGATTTATGAACAGTCATGTAGCCTTTATTATGATAATGTGTTTTAATAATCCTGCAAGAACAGAATTTGAAGCAAGTTTCCTTTGTAGTAAGTTTACAGTATTTATAAGGGTGTGAAATATTCTTAAACACAATTTTTAAAAAATTACTGTTTATTTATTCTTAAATATTTATTTATTTGGCTGCACTGGGTCTTAGTTGCAGCGTGTGAACTTTTAGTTGTGGCATGTGAAATATGTTCCCTGACCAGGAATCAAACCCAGGTGCTCTGCATTGGGAACACAGAGTCTTAGCCACTGGATCACCAGGAAAGTCCCTAAAATTTGCTATTTAAACTTCTATTGAGTTTTGCTTTTTTTTCATTATTTCTAGGGAAGCTCATGGGTGATATTCTTCCTGCCTAGATTTCTTTGTTTTTAAGTGACCCTTCAAGTTTACATATGTATAATCCAGAGGTCTTTTGAAGTCTTCAGGTTCTTGCAGTTAGGTAAGAGTGCTCAGCGCCCCCAGTTCCATGGTCTTGAAGAGTCCCAAACTTCTGTGCTATTTGGGAAATAGTCCCAGGACTTAATTCTTTATAGCTCCTCTGCCTCTCATTTCTTTTCTTATGTGCTAATTTTATGTTATATCATGGTGTCCCAGATGTGAAATTCAAGACAGCTTCCAGTTCCTCCAGAAGAATCCTTTCCAACAGAAGCATTAGAGACTAATGTGGACTTTCTGGGAGAGAGAAGGAAGGGCTTAAAATTATCTCTCCCATTATCAATGCCTTAAAAATATCTGTATTAGACATTATTTTTCATTTATTCACTGACAAATATTTAACAACCCAGGCACTGTGCCAGGCACTGGGTAGTCAGAGATGAGTGAAAAATAGACAGGTTCCTGTTTTCATGGGCTGAAGATCCCCCAGAGAAGGAAGTGGCAACCTGCTTGCCTGGAAAATTCCATGGACATAAGAGCCTGGCTGGCTGTAGTTCATGGGGTTGCAAAGAGTCAGACACAACTGAGCAACAGAGTGCACGCATAGACCAGTAGGGGGCCAGGCAATCAAGGAAGCACACAAATTGATGTAGAATTCTAACTGTGATAAGTGCTATGTAAAAGAGGTACACAGTCCTGGAGAACGTTTAATGGAGAGCCTTGACCTTTTGGGGGATGGGGGTGGGTGAAGATTAAAAGGAATCATGTGGCCAAGTAGGGTTCAGGAGTGAGGAGTGAGAGGCACAGGTGAGTTTCTAGAGTCACTTCTCCACAGGGCTGCCATCTGTGTTTCCTCTTGGTTGCTTCTATCTCTAGGAGCCCAGTCTGGTTGGCTGTCTTCTCCTCCAGGATTCTCCCTTAGAATTTCCAAGTTTTTCTCCCTCTCTTAGGTAGAGAACTTCTGCTAATCTTCAGATCCTATTAAAAACTTGAATAATTTTTATACATTAACACTCCGTGTTCCTGCCAAGATTTCACCTCTGTCTAGATCACGGGAACTATTCTTTTTTAAAAAAATTTATTTTTTAATTGAAGGGTAATTGCTTTTAGAATTTTGTTGGTTTCTGCCAAACATCAACATGAATCAGCCATAGGTATACATATGTATTATCCCTCTTGAACCTCCCTTCCATCTGCCTCATTGCACCCCTCTAGGTTGTTATAGAGCGCCAGTTTGAGTGAACTGTTCTTAAACTGTATGTTGGCAACATCATTATTCATTCATTTTTTCATTCATTCAGCAAATATTACTGGACACCTGTCCTCTGAAAGCAAGAGAACCTCACCCGACCTGACTAATGCTGGAGCATTGCCCTTCCCTTTGAAAATTTTCCAGACTAGTTTGAACAACCTGAGCATTGTAAGCATTAAGGATTCAGCAAAGTGCAGATTGCACAAAAATGTCTGTCTTAATGGAGATTATGTTCTAATGGGGAGAGACAGATAATAAAATAAATAAAGCAGGGAAGAGGGACTAGGATATTTATGGGGTGGGATTTGCAACTTCAAACAAATGTCACCTCATTATATAGGTGATATCTACGTAATTACCTGAAGAAGATTAGGGAACAAACCAGTATGGTTGGAGTGCCCCTGGCTGAAGGAATGGTAACTGACCCTGACATGGGGACATGCCTGGTGTGCTCCACAGATGGGAAAGAGGCCACTCGAACTGTAGCAGAATGGAAAGTAGTATATGGGATCAGATTGTTTGGGCTTGGTGGAGTGAGATGGGAGAGCCACTGGAAAGTAATGAGCTGAGCACTCATGTGATCTGATGGGTCTAACTGCTGCCTGGGGCGTAGGCTGAAGAGGCATGAGGACAGAAAACAGAATGTAGGCAAAAGGTGGTGGCAGTCTCTTGGATGAGAGTAGAAGCAGTAAAGTGAGGGGAAAATGCTTGAGGTAGAAGAGAGAGCTAATGGCATTGGCTGGAAGATACGGCATGGGATAAGAAAGGAGTCACAGGTGGCACCAAGGTTGTTGGCCTGAAGAACTAAAAGGATGAAATTTCAGTGACTGAGATAGGAGGACTGTGCAATATAGGTTTTAGAGTAGCTCTAAAACGTTTTAGATATGAGATGCCTATTAGATGTCTGAGTAGAAATGCTGAAGAGGCAGTTGAATATGTGTCTGAAGTCTAAGGTAGAAATCCTGGCCAGATATATAAAATTAGGAGTTACCAGCATGAGATGTGTCTCAAAGCTGTCGGAATGTATGAAAGCCCAGCTTTAAGAGGCTGAGGTTAGGAGTAGGATCCAGTACCCCAGACCAAGAAGGAGCTGCCAGTGATGGGGGAGCAAAGTTAAGGTGACTCGGAAGCCAAGGAATAGAGTGACCCGTTGTGTGGTGCTGCTAAGAGTTCACGTTAGATCAGGCCTGATAATTGATAGTTTAGCAACATGGAGATCGTGAATGCCCTTGTAGAGCAGTTTTAGATGAGTGGTGAGGTGAAACCTGATTGGATTAGGTTCAAGAGAGAAGGAAGTATTGGAAACAGAATATATCAACATTTTTGAGAAGCTTAGCTGTAAAAGAAAGAAGTAGGGCAGTTGTTCCCTACTTTCTGGAGGCTTCACTACACAGTCACTTCTGGTATCAGCTGTCTGGGGAAGTTACTTTTGCAGAAACCTACTTATTACCATTAAGATTTTTTTCCCTCCTGACAGCTGTCATTTTGAGTTGCTTTCCTGCTTTGCTCTGACAGTGTCTAAATTAGGACCTATTAAAATCTTGCTTTCTTTCTGATCCTCAAATATGATGCAAAAATATTGAGCCAGCCTCTGTTTGAGGACACAGATGCTGTCCTCCACAGCAGGTCAACAGGAGGGTGAGTTTGGAGACACAGTGTTTCCTAAGACTTGAGGCAGGCAGTGCTGTGTGCACAAAAAAGGACAGCTCATATTTATCGAGTGCTTCCTCTGTGGCAGCACAGTCTGCGTGTTTTACATCATTATCCATTTAACTGTAATAGCTACTTGGGGTGATAGAGCTTCATAAAGAAAGTCTTACAGGTAAATAGCTGGGATTTGTGACAGCCCTCTTAGTATTGTGTTTTATCTTACCAACTTTGATAGCTCATTGGAATATCCAGGGATGTTTTATGAATGACTATGAAGTGCCAGGCACATTTATGGAACCAGGCATTAAAAGGAGTCACATTGTAGGTTGCTTTTAAAAAAATATTATGAACTTCTGGTTGAGACGATAACTTTTTTTTTTCCTTAACTGAGAGGCTAGATTTTGGGAAAAACAGCCCAATCCAATGAAAATCCTCCAAAAGATCTTAAATCCTTAGAATTTATACATCCCTTTTACCCATGGGTTCTGTTGTCCTTTCTACAGTTATTGATTTTTCCTGGTGTGTTTTCTATAATGTCTGCCTGGCCATATCCATTCCTTATGGATTTATTGCTCATCTTTTTACCCTGCTCTCTTTAGAGGAATACTATATCAAACTTTTATCCCTTTCATCAGATTACAACAATTTAAAGGTAGATTGTGCTCCTGGCCTAAACATGTTGACAACGACCCTTAACAATATTTGAATTATGATGTGGTTTTCAGGTAAGCATTTTAGTTGACTGTTTTCTTTTTATGTGTGGACCTTGCTTCTTTTTTCATTTACATATCTCTAGGGAAAGATAAATGCCTGAATTGGGTAAAAAAGAAATTTTGCTTTGAAATTGCTCTTTTTTAAGATGTCATCTAGGAATGCACTATTTAAAAATTTTTGAACTGTATAGGCACATTTTCATTTTAAAAGAATAAGGAAAATACTTTAAAAAAATGTGTTGGCAAAACCTGAGAAGAAAGCTCTTAAAGGACTCCAGCCTGACAAGAGGAAAGGAAGAAATGATTACTGATGATTTCAATTTCCAGTAAATTACAAAGCATACATAATAGGCTTCGAAGAGAGATGATTCCTATGGCATACCTCATGCTGCCTTTACAGATAAGTGTGTAAATGAAAGGGAAATGAATTGTTTCAGCCTGGCAAATCTATACCATTTTGGTGGAGTGAAAATGAGTGAAATTAATTCTCTCACTCTTTACTAAAAATAACATGTTTTTGATGTGTTTCTAAAGCAGTGTACTTATAGATTTGCTACAAGGAAACTTAATACTGAATCAGAGTTAACTAAATAATTATCAAAAAGTAAGAGGATAATAGTATTTCATATAATTTACACTACAAAATTTGAGAATTTGGAAATTTCCTGTGGCTAGGAATGATTTTTTAAACTCCTTAGAACTACCCCCCCCATAATATTATTAATAAAACAAAAACCCTTTGCCATTAGGAGCTTATATTCTAGAGGAGCAATTGGTAATAAACAGTTACATAGATAATTGTATCATTTAACTTGTCACATCATAAGGGCAGTGAAAGAAAAGATATCTTCCCTGAGGAAATAATGTTTAATTTGACCCTTGAGGAATAACAGGGGTAAGCCAAGTATAGGGGAAGGGAGAAGCGTTCACAGAACTGAGAGAAGCAGAGAGTTGGGCGGTGAGGATGGAGCAAGTGAACAGGAGTATAGAAAGACAAAGTGAGGCTGGGGTAGTGAACTGAGGACAGGTCTCACAGGGCCTTGTAGGTCATGTGGATTTTGAACTTCATTCGGAGAACAAGGAGACACTATTAAAGAATTTTTAGGAAGTTTGCATTTTCAGATCATCACCCTGGACAAAGGACTCGAATAGACATCTTTCCAAGGATTATGTGCAAATGGTCAGTAAGAGATGCTCAGCGTCGCTAGTCATTAGGGAAATCTGAGTCAAAATCACAATGAGTTAACACTTCACACCCAAAAGGATGGCTGTTATAAAAAACAAATGAAAGAAAAAGGAAAATAGCAATTCTTGACAGGAACATGGAGAAATTGAAACCCTCGTGCATTGCTGGTGGGACTGCAAAATGGTGCAGCTGCCATGGAAAACAGTCTGGCTGTTCCTCAGAAAGTTAAACATACTTAAATAGATAAAGCTTTTTATTTAAAAGCTTTGGTTTAAAAATATATGTAAAAGTTAAACATAAAAAAAACAATAAGTTAAACCATATGATCCAGCAATTCATCTGCTGGTCGACAGATAAACTGTGGTCTGTACGTACAGTGAACTACTATTAAGCCTTTAAAAAGGGATAAAATTCTGATACATGTTACAACAAGGATGAACTTTAAAAACAATATATTAAGTGAAATTAGCCAGATACAATAGCAAAATGTTGTATTATTTCACTTATATGAATACCTGGAATAGGCAAATTCTTAAGAGATACAAGTAGCATAGAAGTTATGAAGGCCTCAATTGGTAAAGTATGGGGAGTTATTGTTTAATGGTTTACTATGTTAAGAATGGGTTACTATTAGTTAAGAATGCGTTTTAGTGCAAATCATAACAAACCCTGTGAACCACAACTTAGATAATTGGGGTGCTTATTCTCCTTAAATAGTAAATCTTGAGGTTGGCAGTCCTGTGTACAGTTCAGTAGTGCCTTCTGGAGCCAGGCTGTTTCTTCCTTGCCATTCTGATATCCTTAGAATATTGGCATCATCCTCATGCTCATCTCTGCTGGACACCAAGGCCCTTGTCTGTATTCTAGGCAGGAAGGAGGAGGAAGATGAGCAGGAAGGAGTAGCATCTATATTACCTGTATCAGGAAAGCTCATTGGCTAGAACCTTTATGTCACCCTACATTTCTTTTTCTTATATGCCACATCTAATCCATCAGCAAATCCTTTTGGTCCTACCCTTAAACTATCTCCAGAATTGGAGCCACTTTTTGCCATATCTGCTGCATGTACCATATCCAGGCTATCACCATCTCCTAGATTGTAATACTGGTCTAATACCTCATCTCCCTGCCTCCGCTCTTATTGTTCTATAGTCTGTTCTCAGTGCCTGGAATGCCTTTTTTTTTTTTTTTAAGACATAATTCACATACCCCCAAATTCACCCTTTTATAGTATACAATTCAGTGATGTTTAGTCCACAGCACCATGTAAGCCCAAAGAAATATTTACTTTTGAAATAGAAGTCAAAATCGTCTCAAAACCTTCTAATAAATCGTCATCTCATTCAGGATAAAGGTCAAAGTTCTTGAGCAGTCTATAAGGCCCTTCATGATCTGGGTCCCCATGCTTATCAGACCTCATCCCCTACAGCTCTCTCTCCTCATCATTCTGTCTTACCCACATGGGTCTTGTTGCTCTTCCACACCAGACAAGCTCCTGCTTTGAGATCTGTGCGCTTGCTCTTCTCTCTGCCTGGAATGCTTCTTTTCTCACCTCCTTCTGCTCTTCCCTCAAATGTTACCATTTCAGGGGCCCCTTTCCTGACCATTTTGTTTAACATTGAAGCATACCTCTTTGTACACACACAGACACATTCACATACTTACTGACACATGTTCACCACATTCCTTATGTCCCTTTCCTACTATTTTTCTTTAGTCTTCATCACCTTTTAATATAATATATAATTTACTGACATAGTTGTTTATTTTCTGTCTTTCCCTACTTAACTGTAAGCTCCTTGAGGGCAGGTTTTTTTCTACTGTTTGATCTCAGCACCTTGAATAATTGTAGTATATTTTTGTTGAATGAGTGAACCACGATATATGAACCAAGCTGCAAAAGAAGCTAGCTAGCCTTTAAATTAGTAGAGGGTTGGGGATGGGTGTTGACTGAGCCCATTTAAAGTTGCAAGAGCTATTATAGTATTATTTATTTGACATATATTTACTACTAATGCTAAGCATTGCGGTTACAATGGCAAATAAGACATTTGTGGTTCCTGTTGTGATGGCGTTTACATTCTAGAAAGGTGGTATATATAAGAGGTAAATGAACAAAATAATATTTAAAAAGCAGTGGTTGCTGTGAAGAAAATAAGACAGCCTTGTAGAAAATAAAGGTGTGTTATGGGGAGACACTGCTTTATATTCTGTGGTCAGAGAAGACTTCTTTAAAAGGTGACATTGAGCTGAAACCTGAATGACAAGGAGGAAGCAGCCTGGTAGATATCTATGAGAAGCATCTTCCAAGCTTGGGAATAGGAAAGCAAAAGAGAATAGTACAGCTGAAACGTGGTGAGTGAGGGAGTGGCAGGAGATGAAATTGGACAGGTTAGATCATATAGGGTCTTTTAGGTGATGGTAAGCTTTTAGGCTTTTAAATCAGTTAGAAGTCATTAGAAAGTTTAACCAGGCAAGAGATAGGATCTGATTCACATTTAAAAAGGAAACTTATACTGGAATAAGTTCACATACTCATTTGCCTTCAGTGGTGGTATAAAAGTATATATAGGACCCATATAAGCAATAATATTAAATCTATGTTGATAAACGTCAAGTTTCCTTTGGCTTAAGTGTTGGGAGACTGTGAAGAGGGGACCAGCAAAGAAACCAGAGGGCAGAGTTGTTTCTTTCCTGAGCCCACCTAATGTAGACCAAGTGGAATTATGTACCTACCCAGTGTTGTTGCCAGATCTTTTTGTTTTCCAAGAGAAGCCACGCATCCAAATTGTTTTATTAAATATCTAGATTTATAAATGTTAACAGCTGATCCAGATAGCTTATGAAAATACAGCCAGCCAAACAGAGCAGTCTTGCAGGTAGGATAGGATTCTGTAGATGACAGTTGGCAGTCTCTAGATTAGGATGACGACAGTGGGGATGCTGAAGAGCAGGAGGGATTGAGATGTTTTGAAGGTAGTATCATTTAACATGATTATAGAGTAGATGTGGAAGATACAGGAAAGAGGGAGGCCTCATTTTAGCACTGTATTTCTGTATGAATAGCTGGGTGAGTGGCGGTCCATTTACCCATTTACTAAGGGAGGGAGATCTGAGGAAAGGCAGCTTGTGCATGCAGTTAAGACCAGGCATTCAGTGTTGAGTCTTTTCAGGTTTGAGACGTCTGTGAGTCATCCAAATGGAGATTTCCAGAAAAAGCTGGATGCAGAGGACTGGCACATGGAACACAGATTTGGATTGGAGATAAATTGGTAATTACTGACATAGAAGCTATGGGAGCCAACGAGATGGGTGAAGGATTGAGACAGAGTAGGGAAGAGGGCCTGTGTCCAGCCTTAGAACCATAACTATTCTCTTGTTAATCATCTCTGTGCTTCCTTTCTATATACGCTATATATAAACTTATGGGTTAAACATGTAGTTAAATTTATGTTTCCTACTTGAGAAAATAAATTCTGCTTTTATCTTTTTTAGTGACAGTGATCCTAGGAACCTCAGGAATTCTAACTTGGAGGAATTACTCATATACAACTAGAAGAAATGTCTGGTTTTATATTAAACTTGCTAGAAACAGAAAGAAAGCAAGGCTTTGGCTAGTTTCAAGTAGAGGTTTCAGGGTTGGGGTCAATCCTAGGATGAAAATTTTACAGTTGGCCTTTATGTCTATGCTCCACTTACAAAATTCTCCTTCTTGAGTTCTTTCCTCTTCCCTGTTCTTCCTCCGACTTTCCTCAGATATTTGAGCACTTATTATATGCAAAGCATTGTAAATAGTAAAAGCAAACCAAAAAACTGTGAAACTATCTAATGTATGTTCAGGCATTCTATTATTCTGACATCCATTTTGTGATTTTTCATGCTTTTTATATGGGAGGGGTCGTCTGGGAAGTCTGAAAATAAAAATCAGAATAAGTATGAATAATTCACCAGAGACTACCAGAAACATTGTCATTAAGTTTCTATTTACCATTTCACCTTTGCCCAACATGAAGACAGCTATTGTATTTTCTTGACTTGCCATCCTTCTGATCAAGCTGTGAATGTATGTGAAAGAGAAGGACCTGCTCAGTGAAGACCAGGTGAGGGTGATGCTGTGTGCAGAGTGTTGCCTCTCCAGCATTTAGCATCATAGATCACAGCAAGAGACACATCACAGCTCTGCTTTGCTTTGGAGTTAAATTCAGAGTAGTGAGTTTTATTTTTTAAAAATTTGTGCTTTAATCCTTTAGGTATCTTAAAACTTGCTTCCAGTGAGGCACCACCAAAGCTCTCTTGCTAGTTAGCCCGTCTTTGGTGTCCAGAGACAGCAGTGTTTTCTTGAGGTAGACTTTTTTATTTTATAAATCTTTATAAAGTTGGCCCTTTGGGTTGACCTTCAGGTATAAGACATATGGCTTTTGTTTAGTGCTTAAAAAAAGAACAAAAGCAAATCTGAACAGAGCCTGGCTTTTCTTCTTGTTAGAATTTTGTATCTGTTTTTATATCATTGTATGCCTGGAGGCATCTTAAGATAGACATGATTTTATAAATCTTAAATAAAAAATAAATGCTTTATAGGTTTGGGATTTAAAATGTGCAACACGCTGTAAGTCAGTGAATCTGTTGTAATGCAATAAGGTTTATTGTAATACAAATCTCTTTTTTAAAAATACGGCCCCTGGATTACTAGCATAATCCATAAAATGGGCCCCACTGTGGAGTATGTCATGTTAATTTATTACACCTCCACTGTGTGTCTTATTACTTAACACTTATTAAATGCTAGAAGTTTCTTAGGCATTGAACAAAATCAGAAGATGGAATATGACCCAAGTCAAAAAGGTTTTTAGATACACAGGCCCAGGAGAGAAGCAGTGGAGGGAAAAGTCCTTCTTTTCCGTGCACCTCCTGTTTTGGTGCTTACACCCTTGCTATAGTAGTGACTTCTGAGGGATTTCAGGTCCATTTTGAAACCTGGAGCACATATACAATGCACACGGTCCATGTGCCCTGGTCATTGGAGGCATTCATAACTTTAAGAGTGAAGCACTTGTTGCCGTGTCTCATTGCTGGTGATGTTAATTTGATCTCTTGTATTATATGCTGTCTGTCATGTTTCTTGTGTTTTAAAGTTATTATTTTTCTTTATTAATTGATAAACATCCTGTACTCAAGTACTTAAAAAAGTCCTTCAGTTTGTGAGAAACCTTTAAGACTAGTAGTCCAACCACCAAGGGGTTTCTAGAAATATTTATTTTCCTGAGCTTGTGAACTCTAATATAGCACATATGTTCTCTTTAGCTACATCTCTATGAGTCTAATTCCATACAGAGCCTAATACAGAATCGTGTTTTAAAATATCTTATTTTTAATACCTGTAGTCAAGTCTCATTTATCTAATTGGTCTGCTTTCCATTTTATTTGTGGTGTGTTTTTATACCCACATTGAATTGATCCAACCACCCATTATGTTCCTGTCATTTGGCTCGTATCCAGGGAGTGTAAGTCATTTTTCATATTATCCTGAGAAAAAGATAATCAAATAAATCTCTTTAAAAAAATTAATAGATATTTCAAAGCCAACTAGAAGTGATTTGCAGAATGTTTTTGATCATCTGCCTTCAGTTAACATAAATAATCAAAGTTGGCTGTGGCACAATATAATTTTTGAATGGAACAGTGGTCATATGGTTGTAAAGTCTTTGAAGACCAGCCATCTGTCCTAAAGGAATTCAGGCACCAGAGTCTCAGATTCTTTACTTAACTTCTACCCATCTTGGAAATTAGTGTTGACCCTGAGTTCATTTGGCTAGAGGAATAAATACATTTAAATAAGGATGATGTTGGTAATATTCAGTTAAGAAACAAACAGAAGTACATTAGTTGTTGACATTAATAGTTTATATCAGTTAAAAGTGACACAAGTGATTAAAGAGTTGGTAAACAAAAGGCCCTAAAGTTAGTAAATTTAGATTAAAAGACTGATATAGCTAATAACTATAGATATTAAAATTACTCCTGCTCTTATATAAGAAATGTTAAAAAGAATGTGATGTAGATAATACTTGTCACTCCTAAAATGTACTTGGGTTTCAGAGTTAAAATCAGAATGAATACTTCACCATCTCTCCCACCCTTCCCACTCCTATTTGCTTTTTACGGTAGCGTTGACAATACATGTGCTCCTCAGAAACCCCTTAATTTCCCCAAAGTGTTTATAATTTTCTTGTCTTTTGAGTTTAATACTATGGACTCAATCATTCCTTTTTTTAATCTTAGGAAACCAGTGAATTCCTCGGCATCAAGTATGTGGGAGTAGATACACATTGGGTGACATTCTCTGCTAAAGGTGTACCTCAGTGCTGTGAATTTACATAGAGTGGTTATATGGTCTAATATGCAGTTCTGATGTTTAATTTTATCCATATCTCTATCAATAAGAATACAGATTAAGCTGTTGTATCAGAGAGACCCAGTGACTTTGATAAATTTTGTCTCTCGCTTAACAGTCCAGGGCTGATAGACATTCTTCCTTATGACCTCATGGGATGCAAGCTGGCAAAGTGGCTCTGCCAGCCTTTGGATGTGACTTCTGTGATTCCTCTGGTGGACTCCATGGTAGCAGAGGAGTGTACACGCAGTGTATAAAGACCAAAGCTTTGAAGTATAATTCATTACTTTCATTCACATTCTCTTGGTGAGAACTTAGCTACTGATCATACCTACCAGCAAGGGGAGCTGGAAAATGTAGTCTCAGTTAGGTTGCTGTGTATCAGCTAAAATTTGCTGAAGGGTGGAGAACAAGTTTTGAAGGTGTACCACTTCATTTTATTTTTTTAATTTATTTAAAATTATATTTATTGACTGATTTTTGGCTGTGCTGGGTATTCATTGCTGCACAGGCTTTTCTCTAGTTGTAGTGAGTGGGGCTTCTTTCCAGTTGAGGTGCACAGGCTTCTCACTGTGGTAGCTTCTCACTGTGGAGCACAGGCTCTAGGTGCACCCCGGCTCAGTAACTAGGGTGCATGGGCTTAATTGTTCCGCAGCATCTGGGTTCTTTCCTGACCAGGGATCAAACCCACGTCTCCTGAATTGGCAGGTGGATTCCCAACTACTGGGCCAACGAGAAAGTCCTGTCGCTTCATTTTCTGTCTATTGTTTTCTTTGTTCATAACAGAGAATTCAGTGTCAGTTCAAAGTGAAGCACTTTCCCCTGTCTCTCCCCTATTCCCACTTCTCAAAAAGGATAAAAATGAAAGAGATCTGCTTGCCCTTCTGTTAAAATGGAAGATTAACTTGATACATTACATCTGTATAATCAGAAGATATTGATAGAATTACTCTTTGGCCTGCAGGAGTCTTTGATAATATTTATATATTTTTAAAAAATATGTCAATCAGAAGGCCTGTTGACCACTTGTGGAAGGATAATAAAAAGAAATTCACTGAGGTGAGCATATCTAAGCCCTTTTAGGTGAGTGGTTGTTTCTAGTGCCAGTAGTAAGACTGGTATAGTTTGATGCTTTTGTTCACTTGAATCCTGCATCTCTGTTTTGGAGCACAGACTCATTAAACACCTTCCTGATTTCCAGGCAGTTCTCCATACATAGAGAAAATGCACCAGTCATGCAGTCCGTAGATGTTTCTGATTGCTATGAAAATGATTTCTCATGATTTAAAAAAGTAGTTGGAAATCATAGTGATATATTCCCTCCTTCTCTAGGAAATTAGTTTCTGATTATGATTTTTGACTTATATTGAAGTAGCTTATCTACAGGGATGGGATGTGCTTATCGTGCTAGCATATGTTAATTCACCCGTGTGACAAAATACTTTTATTGTAAATGAGTAAATCATTCTGGGCTTCCCTGGTATCTCAGACAGCCTCCTATGCAGGAGACCCAGGTTCAATCCCTGGGTTGGGAAGATCCCCTGGAGAAGAGGATAGCAACCCATTCTAGGATTCTGGCCTGGAGAATCCCATGGACAGAGGAACCTGGCGGGCTGTAGTCCATGGAATCAGAAAGAGTTGGACAGGACTGAGCAACTAAAACACAAAATTCTGGTGACTACTTCCGTCTTTTAATACTAAGGATGAGTTGCTTTCTAAGGACTTGATTTCCCAGACAGTGACAAGATACCAGATTTAGCTGCCTTGCTCTTGTTTGATACTTACTGCCACTCCATATAGAGACAGGAAAGGAGGGATGAAGGAGAGAATGAATTGTTCTGATCTCTGTTGATTCATGTCTTCATTACGAGTCTTGAAAATTTTAGCTAGAGGGCAGAAACTACCTCTTTGTGGTTTTATTTTATCGTATTTTATCAAGCAAGAGTGGCTTTAAGAAACAGCTGAAAAATTTGCCTAAATATTATCAAAATGAATATCAGCTCTGCCAAAACTAAAACTAGTTTCCGAATGGGTGGCCCTTCTGAAAATGTGTACATTTTTCAAAAAAGAAGACTCATAATGTTGGGCTTACTGGAATGTAACTCTACATAAAAATTATGTTCTATAGGAGACAACTTAGATAATTTTGTGGTCAAGGTAGCTTATCCATTTATTAAATAAACATTGATTTAAGCATTGTTATGTGCTCACTATTCTAATAAGAATCCGTTTCTCTACTTTCAGGCAAGCCTATATAATTTTTCCTAGGCAGTTTTTATGCTTGGAAATCTTAAAGAGAAGAAATTTCTCAGCCTGTCTTATAACATTTCACGATGTATAATCATTTAGGAGTTTTTTCCTGACATTCCATCTTTATGGTTTTGTTTTACCATAGGGAAATGAAAAATCCCCTAATAGCCAGCTTAAAAAAAATAAACCTTCTATTCTTGGAAATGGTTTAAAGTTACTTCCCAGACTTTAAAGTCTTGGCAAGATAATCTTATTTCTGTCCATTCTTCTATCTTCTTATTTAACAAACCTATACGCTAATTTTTATTGATAGTGATTAGTAATTGGAGAAACCTCAGTAGTGAAGGTTTACCTAAGTGATTAATCTAGCTGAAGGGAAAAGACTTAAATATGTCTTGTCATCTCCTAATAATTGAATAGATGTCTCAAAGTAGCTTATTGATAAATGAGCAGTACAGACAAAACTGCTAAAGAATTCCAGAGAGGCAGCAGAACACAGACTTTGAAACCACGCAGCCTGGATGTAAACTGTGGGCCTGCCACTCACAAGCTGTTCAGTTCAGTCGCTCAGTTGTGTCTGACTCTTTGCGACCCCATGAATCGCAGCACGCCAGGCCTCCCTGTCCATCACCAACTCCTGGAGTCAACCCAAACCCATATCCATTGAGTCAGTGATGCCATCCAACCATCTCATCCTCTGTCGTCCCCTTCTCCTCCTGCCCTCAATTTTTCCCAGCATCAGAGTCTTTTCAAATGAGTCAGCTCTTTGCATCAGGTGGCCAAAGTATTGGAGTTTCAGTTTCAACATCAGTCCTTCCAGTGAACACCGAGGACTGATCTCCTTTAGGATGGACTGGTTGGATCTCCTTGCAGTGCAAGGGACTTTCAAGAATCTTCTCCAACACCACAGTTCAAAAGCATCAATTCTTTGGCGCTCAGCTTTCTTTATAGTCCAGCTCTCACATCCATACATGACCACTGGAAAAACCATAGCCTTGACTAGACGGATCTTTGTTGACAGAGTCATGTCTCTGCTTTTTAATATGCTGTCTAGGTTGGTCATAACTTTCCTTCCAAGGAGTAAGCGTGTTTTAATTTCGTAGCTGCAATCACCATCTGCAGTGATTTTGGAGCCCCCCAAAAATAAAGTCAGCCACTATTTTCAGTTTCCCCATCTATTTGCCATGAAATGATGGGACCAGATGCCATGATCTTAGTTTTCTGAATGTTGAGCTTTAAGCCAACTTTTTCACTCTCCTCTTTCACTTTCATCAAGAGGCTTTTTAGTTCCTCTTCACTTTCTGCTGTAAGAGTGGTGTCATCTGCACATCTGAGGTTATTGATATTTCTCCTGGCAATCTTGATTGCAGCTTGTTCTTCCTCCAGCCCAGTGTTTCTCATGATGTATTCTGCATATAAGTTAAATCAGCAGGGTGACAATATACACCCTTGACATACTCCTTTTCCTAGTTGGAACCAGTCCTTTTTTCCATGTCCAGTTCTAACTGTTGCTTCCTGACTTGCATACAGATTTCTCAAGAGGCAGGTCAAGTGGTCTGATATTCCCATCTCCTTTAGAATTGTGTAGACAGTTGCCTAGTTTTCCTGTGCCCTAGTTTCCCCATATGTTAAATACAGATAACAATGGTATCCATCTTACAGCATTATTGTAAGATTTGGGTTAATTAGTATATATAAAGTGTTTAGAACAGTGCCTGGTACATAGAAAGCATGATGTAATGGTAATAGTGGAAAACACTGTATACCTAAATGCTGTTGGAAGATTATGTGGTGGGTTAAGCTAAGATTTGAGGCAGAGATGGAATTTGGATAATTTATAGGAGTGGAGGGGCTTGTGCAGGCAGGGAGGGGAGAGTATGAGATGTGTAGCAGACACTGGCCAGAATGTTTGTGAGCTCAGAGTCGTCTGAAAGGTAAGGATTTCAGTGCTGGGAAGAGAGCCAGTCTTAGGCCCGCTCTCAGGGACTTTCAGTGTTATTGTCAGGAATTTGGATTTAATCTTTGTAGGCGGTAGGTACATGAGTGGTAATAGGCATTTGTTAAATCTTTTTATGATTTAAAATCCAATTTGCTGGATTGGTGGAGATAGATGGTGAGAGTGGTGGCAGGTGACATTGTAGCCAGTGCACAGGCCTGAAATGGGGTGGATACAGAAAAGTGGTGAGAAAGAGATGTTTGTAAGAGACATCATTGTGGAAAATTGAAAGGATTTCCCTGTCTTTATTTTTTGAGAAGTTTTCTCTTACCTAGGATGTATTCTCCCTTCATTTGTTATCTTTAAATACAGAGGGAAAATCAGATTAGGGAGTAGTCTGTGGGTGAGATACCACATTTTTCGGGTGGCATGCTTAGATTGAAAGTCCAATTGGAAATGCCTGACATGCAGTTGAAAATGGACTGAAACTCAGGGAAGAAGTCAAAACTGGAGTTAGAAATACAAGTCATCTTATGAGAGCTAGTATTTGAGCAATGGGGAGAGTCAAGATCTTTGAGACAGAGAATAGGAAGAGCTGGACCTCCTCCTTGAGGAACATCTACTTTAAAGGAATTTGGAGAAAACCAAGATGGTGTTAACAACTTGCATTAGAGAAGAGAAGAGAGTTTGCAAGCTGGCTGCATAGTCAGCAGTGTTAGAGGTTGCGGAACGAACAGAAAGAGGCCTAAAACAGCTATTGCATGTGGCGGTAAGAAGGCCATTAGGAATCTTGGTAAGTAAAGTTTCAGTGGAGTTCAATAAATCAGATTTTAGGACTTTTCTTTGAGAAGTATGGATGTTAAAGGAAGAAGAAATAGATGGTGACTCTACCTGGTGCCTCAGCTGGTAAAGAACTTGCCTGCCAGTTCAGGAGACACAAGAGACAGGGATTCAATCCCTGGGTCAGGAAAATCCCCCAGAGAAGGAAATGGCAAACCACTCCAGTATTCTTGCCTGGAAGTCCCATGACAGATCAGCCCAGGGGTTGTAAAGAGTCGGACCTGGCTGAAAATGCACCACTATCACTAGTAGGCACAAATGAAGATTTTCTGGCAGAGCGAGAGGCCAGTGGAGAGAGAAGGATTAAAGATTTGGGGGAAGAAGGTGGGATGAACTGGTGGGGAGGTGGAATGAGCTGGCGAGGAGCTGGGGCCAGTGGGAAAGATCAGGTGGAGCCTGTGGCTTAGCTTCAGAATGGAGGAGGCGCACGTTCTGGGGCAGTGGCATCTTGTGCCTGGGACAGTGCTGGACACTTAGAAGGTATTTGGAAATATGTATAAAAGTGTGACTGGAAGGAAGAAGGCAGGCTGGGTGTAAAAACACAGAGGCAGTGAGAAGGAACGAGTCTGTAGTGCCTGAGGAGTAAAGCTCTGCCATTAAGGCAGGAAACAAGATCGTCAGACACGGCGTTGGTGAGGAGGGTAACGATGGTTAGCGTCTGCCTGTGGTTCAAGCTCCATCATAAGTGCTTTGCATGTGTTATCTCATTTGTTTTTCAGATAAACCTGTATGTACTATTTTCCCACTTACTAGATGGAGAAATTAAGACAAGAAAGATTAAAATGTCCAAAAATGTACATTTTGTAAGGGCATATTGGGGATTTGAACCAAGATCACCTGACTTCATAGGTCATGATCTTAACTATTGGGCTCCCGCTTCCCAAGCCTTGAGAAATGAATAGAAGATTTTAAACATTCATGAGATTCAGAACATTTATGGTAGAAATGGTGCCTGGGAACCAAGCCATAAGATATAGTTAAAAAAATCAGTTTTAGTAGCAATGAATGTTTTCAAAATTACTTTTTTGTTGGTTGTTCTAAAAGTAACATATGCTAATTAAAATTTGGAAAATAAAATATAATTTTAACATTAATAGTCCTAAACCCAGAGATAACCAATGTTGACAATTTTTTATATTTTCTTGTAGCTTTTTTCTAAGATTATATTATGTATGTATGTATTATATATGTATATTATTCTAACATGCATATATGTAGTTATATATATAATTTTGTGGGATTTTTATTTGAAATTTTTATTGAGTATTATTTCATATTATCATATATACCATAACTTTCACCATTTCTCTTTTGTTGATAATCAAGTCATTTCTATATTTTGTTCTGGTTCTTCCTGCATGTTTGTTTTCTGAACCGTTTTCCTCCATTCCCTGGAAAATATGACCACAGATACCTCCTGAGGTATAGCTCACAGCATTGGGAGTTTGGTTTTTCTCCCCACAAAAAATTTTCAAAGTTTTTCAAACAAAAGGCTTTGCTATGTAAGTATGTTATTACATTTGCTTTATCACATATCTGTTTGTTTATCAGTCCTGCTAAGCATCTTTTAAAAATCCATTTCAAAGTAAATTGCAGACATTAGTAGACTTCCCCCTAAATACTTGAGCATGCTTATTATCAACTTAGAATTCACCATTTTAAAAAACATGTTTTCTTTTGATACAAAATCTATATTCAAAGAAACATACAAATCTTTAAGTTAACATATGCTGACTTTTGATAAATTCATATACCTGGAATGTTCAACCTTTATCACTTTTTATGATCTTAAGATTTAAAGAAATCCCAGGAAATTGCTCTGACTAGCCCACCTTGGGTTTGACACTCTGACCTCACAAAATGAGGGGAGCAACATTTCGAACATATAAGAGAATGCTGGGCAGATAGAACTAAAGATACCTACTGGAGAGCGCTTCCTGGAAGCTGAAATACACTAATGGAGTTTAGACAGCATACCTTTATGCTGGGCAAAAAGCACGTAGGTTGGTTTTGTTTCCTTTAGAATGCTGCCTCTAATGTTCCACAGTAATGATTTTTTTTTTTTCCTCTAACCAGGTTTATTAAACTTAACAAAATTCTATATACAAGGTGACCTAAACCTGCTGCTTCCAAACATGATCCTTTCCTAAATCCACAGTGTCAAAAGGCAACCTGCTCTAAAATTAATAGAAAAGTGCCCAATGCATATTACATGAATGGTTTAATAGTTCTATAAGATAATTAACATAAGGTACAACTGAGTTCCTGTGACAGGCTGCAGAAGAACTGATATGCAGGAGAACTGATACGAGATGTCAAGAGGCCATTTTGTGCACTGCCACTGTGATGCCATCGTGTTTCTGGATCATAATGTTCCCATTATCTGATTCTAAACACACCACAGGAATATCAGTGGGATCTGAGGTTAGCTTAGCTGCTTGCTCGGCTAGAACAGATATCACCCCAGCATGCTCATCTGACAGGGTTCCGCGGCAACCCAGATTGAGGCCTTGTGAATCTGTGCACAGGACTCCAACAATGGATGGGTTCTTCATTGTGTCCTCCAAGTGCTGCTCTAAGGTAGCCTCCATCCCGTCGCGGATGGCCTTCTTCTTCCTCACTGGTGTCAGGTCCACAGTAATGATTTTTTGTTCTGTGTACTTTTGCTTCACTATTTTTTCCTTTAATTGATATATCACATGTTTTGTATGTCTTTAGAAAAAAAAAAACAGATTGTAAACTCCTGAGGGCAAAGACCATTTTTTTTTCCAAATCTCACTTTATTCCTTATAAAATGGCATTGATGGTAGATACTCAAATTCTTCTCCAACCAGCCATATCTTCTGTGTGCCAGTGAAGGTGCTTTTAGCTGCAAGTAATAGTAACCTTCACTCAGAGAGGCTAAATAATCGGGAATTATACTTTCTTATGTAAAACTAGAGATTGGTCAGCTTCAAGGTTGGTTAATTTGTGGCTTAATGATATTGTCAAGAACCTAAAATTTTTCTGTCTGAGCTCTGCATCATTTCTGTGTCAGTTTTGTCCTTAGAGTATATTCTTTCACAGTCCTAGGGTGGCTGTTACATGTCCATGTCCAGGCATTAAATCTAGATGCAATAATAATATTTCTTCCCTTCTGTCCCTCAAAAGAATCAAGAAACCTTTCCCCAAAGCCCTCTAGCTGTCCTCCATATTTTATTGGCTAGAACTCATTGATGTTAACAAACTCAAATCAGTCACTGGTGAAGATAATGGAATCATGGTGACTTCTGATGAAAATTTACCCATATATAGGTTATCTCTCGTCTTTCCACATGGGAGAGGAGTGGACACTGATACAATCAGGACTGTTTAAAGTGTTTAAAGAAGGAAGGAAGGAAAGGAAAGAAGGTAGATTGATTGTGTAGGCAACAGGTGGTGCTTGTTACCCAGCATTATTAATGAAAATGCTTGGTCTTGTCCTCTGAAGTTGGTGGTCGTTTGACACATTGGAAAAAAAAAAAACAACACCTGTATTTGATTCTTGTTGCTGTCTGAATGCTTTCTCTGTTGGTGACATCTGATACTATATATTGACTCCAATCTTTTACATTTTAGGCACTTAAATTTTTTTCCACTTCTTCCTGGGATCCTGGGATTTATTAGTCTTTGTCTCTTATTGTATTTTGAAAATGTGCGTTTTAACTGTTGCATCTTAATTTCATCTGACATTAGTTTCTGTAAGACTAATATCTAAGCCTGGGTTCTCTGATATACAGACCCTGAGACAAGAATTAAAGTGCAGGTCAGATCTGAAAGCTGCAGGTCAGAACTGTTGCAGGACAAAAGGAAAAGAAGCAAGGAATGATGCAAATAAATTGATTTGATATAGAACTAGCTCTTGCTTCACAACAAGCTGTGAAGAGAAATGCTAGGTCTTTCATCAGGTGTGTTCACTTGCCTATAGGATTTCTCTGACATGGTTGCAGTGAGGAATTACACTTGAGTAGTCCTTGGAAAAGAGAAAGAAAATGCAGGGGGTATTTACTGCTTCGTTTCTTCCTATCTCCTGTCCTGGCTGATGGAGATTTGTCCCATGGGGAGCTAACTCCTCTGTACTCCCAGGCATCATCCAGACCCTTTGCAGCCACTCAGGATGCTAGATCCATGCCCTCAGTGTGTATTTCATCTAAGTCCAAAGTGACTTGGATGAGGTACCAATGGTGGTTGCAGGTATACAGGTGTATCTGAGAAAGGTATACAGGTGTATCTGAGAAAGTGTACAGGTTTGTGTCCCATTATACCTAAGAAGGTTAAACTTTTTTGTCACAACATTACTTTGATATTTAGTAACTTGGAAACATTAGTTTCAGAAAATAAGCCAGAGACTGCTTTTACTATTCAAGGGGCTATAAAGCTTAAGGTCATCACCTTATGAAATGTTTTACTTTTCTCTGGTCTAGGAAGTGTTGGCAGTGTTTCAGAGCCAACCATTTGGCTTCGAACACATGGTATTGGTTGTTGTGGATCTAGGTCAATATTAACTTCTTTGTAGTCTTCTCAAAATATGATATGGCTGAGTGGAATGGCTCTGGGCGTTCTTGGATTGTCCAGTCTTTCCAAGGTTATTGAGATTGATGGGTCCTTTGGATCTCCAGACACTTGGACATCCTCCGAGTATTGGCTTTGAGTTCTAGGTGTTCTTACCAGGCCAGCTTCTTTTCAAAGAGAGCAACTTTTGTGTTTTGTTCAGAGTGCAGAGAAAATAATCCTGTTGAATTGGTGGTGGGAGAGGCACAATCTGATGGGATGAAGGAAAGAGTAATCTTTCCTGGGTTGCTTTGGTATTTGCATTCTTCTTGTGTTTCTTTTGTTTTCTTGAGTTCAGATCTCTTTGTTTTTTTCCCATTAATAGGCTTTACTTAAATCGCTATGATTGCTTAATAGGTATGATAGAGTAATGGTAGTTGTTTTGGTGTGGGAGCTTACAGGGTGAGTTTGTCAGAGATGAATGTTAATTGGATGCATCTAATAAGCCTGAGGATAGTTCCTGCCTCTGTGTCGTCATAGGAACTGAGGCAAGCATTTGGTCATTCCTGGCATGTCTCTAGCTGAGTGCTCTTGACCCATTCTGAATTGCCTAAAGTGAGTGGCACTGGCATGAAGCTGTGGCACTACATAGCCCATTGGACTGCGCTGAGAGCATGAGAATGTCTCACCAGTCTTTGGTTTGTGCTGAGGGCTTCCAGGCGGCACTAGTGGTAACGAGCCTGCTTGCCAATGCAGGAGTTGTAGTAGATGCGGGTTCAGTCCCTGGGTTGGGAAGACACACTGGAGGAGGGCGTGGCAATCCACTCCCGTATTTTTGCCTGGAGAACCCCATGGACAGAGGAGCCTGGCAGGTTCCACAGGATTGAAAAGAGTTGGACACGACTGAGCAACTGACGCTTTCATCCACATCTTTGAAAGTGTTCTGAAAAGATCTGTGTTCTTTCATCAAACTTTAGTGTCTTGACTTAACCTAGGGACATAAAGTGACCTTAGATGTATTGGTGTTAAAACACACAGCTCTACATATATCTAGTTAGTTGACCCTCTTCTTCCCGTTTTAAAAAATTAATGAAATGACTTCCATGTGCTTTATTGAAGATAACCAGAAAATAAAAACTCTGCACCCCTACCCCCCCCCCAACCACCATTTTCTAGTCCAGAGAAGATGATGGTCTCTCTTCCATTCGCCTCGGATACTTCTTACTTGCTGTGAGTTGTGAGGCTACTTGTAAAGCTGATTTAAGGTAGGATATTTTCTCCATTTTGAGGCTCTACTTATGAGCTAGAGTCATAAAAATTCAAGAATTGTGCCAAATGTTCTTTTGTTGATGACTGTGATTTAGTCTGTTATGTAACTGTAATGTATAATTTACACATCCTGAAGATCATCAGTCTCTGTACAGAGTGACTATATTTAACCCTCACTTCTTTGGAAAAAGAGAACATTACCAATTATCTTTGAAACTATATTTGTGAGACAATGCACATTGATCCACCCTCTGTCTCCATTTTTAATTTTTAGTGTGTTAAGTAGTACTTTATGGTTTATTCTGTGCTTTAATGTCGAAAGGCTCAGAGGAGAAAGAGAGAACTTAGTGCTAGTGACTCTGTCTTGAGACTTCCATGGCTTCTATTGTTTAAGACAACAGACAGTAACATCCCTGTCATCTCTATTAATATGCAGGTCCAGAAAGAACAAAAGGGTACATTTCTTTCCACTATTATCTTTTTGTTGCAGAAGGGGGTGGAAAGAGAGAATTTTGAAATATTTAATAGTGAATAGTTAGTAGTAAGAAAATAACACTTCCTTTTTCCATAATGTGATGCTAGTAGTGCTTATATCATTTGAAGAGTTTTTGAGAAAGAAAATGGTTAATTTTGGTTGTCTTTTATCTTAACCTTTGTAAGTTAAGTCTGGTTTTAAGCTCAAATCCCGTAACAGTGTCTTTTAAATAAATTTGCTTATTTACCACCGAACATTTTGCCTCATTGCCCTGCCTCAGGCTCTGTTTATATGAAGTTGTCGAAGTGAGAGGAAATGTTGACTTGTTCACATAGGACTGTGTTCCCTTAAGAAAGAAAGCCTTGAATGAGAAAATGATGTTCTCATTAAATCAGCTCTTTAAGAGTAGGTGGGAGGAATTGTTATCGATCTAATGGATTTAATAGTTCATATACAAAGTCTGTGGAATAGAAGTAATATTCTGCAGCTGAGTAACTGTAGATTAATCCATCTTCAGACAGAATTCTGGAAGCATCTGTAAAACCGGAAAATTATATTTCTCTTCCCTTTTTCAGACACAACTGGACTAAATGTATTTCCCAAATACTTGAGAATCAAATTATATCCACATAAGTAGGTCTACGAAAAATTATATGAAAAATTGAAATAAAATCATAAGACATGAATGTTAGGTTCTTCTTGGCTACATTTATTTTGGTGCCAGTTTGCTTGGAAGGGCTGCAGTGTTGAAGGGTAACCAGAGGTCACTTGTAGAAATTCTTTCTTCCTTGGGTGGTTCCCTAATAACTAGTGGTGGTCTATTTTAGTTCAGTTGGATGAAGTAGCCCTTTTAAGAGGGGTGGTGAAGTCAGACATTTAAGCTTCTCTTCATGCTCTCCCTTTGACCCTTTTAAAACCCCTTTCTTTTATTCTGCTCACAGAAAACACATCACTGAGCCCTCCTTCTTTGTCAGAAAAGGTCAGTCCATCCTTTCCCCCTTCCTGCCTTAACCTTTAATGAGTAGTTTTTTCTGTGAAGATATGTGGGCTCCCAAAACATGTGAGAATTTTGATAGATATAAGTGACATTCAATGGATGGAAATGAGGAAGACTTTGTTCATGTTTCATTCTCATATGAACTACGTATTGCTTTTATGTTTTATACCTACAAGATACTCAGTTTAGGCAGCATATACTGTTTGAAGGTTCTTGAGGAAATAAAAAGTAAAGTAATAACAATAATCATAATAGTAACAACTACATCTCTGCTTATTAGCAGTGAAACAAATGCAGAAGGAATTGGGACTTTTAGTAAATTTACAAGTTAAAGAATAAGAGACTCATTATTAAGACTAACAGTAGTATCATGTATTTCCATAGAACATTGCCATTTACTCGTCATCTGAGTTTAGTATGACCTTATATGATTGTAGAGGAGTGAATTGCTTGGACTTCCATCATTTCTTTAGCTTTAAAATCTCTGGATCTAAATCTTCACAGCAGCAATTTTAATTAGCATTGTTGCTGTGCTGTATTATCAAACTGCTTGAGTATTCACATAGTCTGCTATTAGTGGCAGCTGTTCTTCATGTTTAATCTTTTCCCTCTTCTGCTTCCTTCATCACTGTCAACTCTCCAGCTTGCAGACTAGAGCATATGTAGCCATCTTTATTTACTTTTGTTCGGTGCTAGCATTTGCCTTCTACTAAATGAGGTTGTCCTTTATGAGACAGCTGGTAATTTATTTCTACAGTCAAGGCTCATATACTGCATTTCAGAACTTGGGATGTGTTAGTAAGGCTTCAAAAATGAAAATATCATATGAATGAACATTGCATTGATGGTGAGCTACAGACAACACTCCCCTGCCCCTGCCAAAAAAAGCCAGTACCTGAATGTCTAGTACTTCTGTTTGTTTGTCCCATTCTCCTGATAGTTTTACAATCAATAGTAGACTGTGAGAATGGCTATAAATAGATACATGTGTGTGTCTTCATATTAATCTCTTTCTCCAAAGCAGAATCATTCCTTAGGGTCATTTTTATGAGCAGTACTCCTAATTTGATTTTACATCAGTCCAAGGAGCATTTTTTTCTCTTCCATTTACATCAGAGTTGTTGAAAGCATCGTTGAACTTTTAAACCAAGTTAGGAGCACTGCTTAAAACATGCTTTTATTAAATCAACCTAATAAGAGAAATTCTATAAGCCAGATAAACTCTAAGGTTCCCAGGGCTCTAATGGGGTCCACCGGAGAAGGCAGTGGCAACCTACTCCAGTCCTTTTGCCTGGAAACTCCCATGGACAGAGGAGCCTGGTAGGCTGCAGTCCATGGGCTTGCTAAGAGTTGGATACAACTGAGTGAAATCACTTTGACTTTTCACTTTCATGCATTGGAGAAGGAAATGGCAACCCACTCCAGCGTTCTTGCTTAGAGAATCCTGGGGATGGAGGAGCCTGGTGGGCTGCCGTCTATGGGGTCGCACAGAGTCGGACATGCCTGAAGCGACTTAGCAGCAGCAGCAGCAGCAGTGGGGTCCACAGTTAGCTATTAGGTTAAGAGTGGGATAATAGGACTTCCTCAGAATTTATACTTGGAGTGTATAGTTCAACCCAGTGAGAAACTACTGCAGTTAACAATGTAGCTTTTTGACTGGACCTTTGTTATATTTTTGTAATTTGGGGGTTTTAGACTATGCACACTTTAAAATCTTATTTTTACATGTATAATAATGCTAAACTTCAGCATTAGGGTACATGGAAATACTTAAGAATCTCAACCACAATATTTTATCAGTATAGTAGTTAATTAAATGTATTTATATAAAGAATAGTTTACAATGGCATGGGTTCATTTTTAAGATCCACCCCTTCAGAATTAAAAATTTACTTCTTTAAAGGCAATGAAGATGTTTCCTAACATTTATTGAGCTATTGTTGATTGCCTCTAAAAGGGTAGTGTTTGTTTTTGTGAAAGGATCAGGTAACTCCCAACAGCATCTCTACTCTGATAGAAAATCTGGTGAAGATTTTGCAGAGCGTATTACATCAAGTTGTTAAAGAAGGATTAATTTCAGTTTAGTAAGCAAACTTCCACCTCTGCTCTGCTCTGGAGGGACATTGGAGAAGGAACCTGCGTCCCTCTCCTTTAGCAGGTCACAGCGCTCTGGAAGAGGGAGCTCTGTATGGTTCATCTCACTTGATGGCGGCTAATGAGAGTCACCATATGGTGTTTGGCGTGCACCGTTCCGCAGACACTCTGCAATGAAGGGGTAATGTGATCCATATCGTCCCTTGCCTTCTGTAAAACTTGGTAGTTTTTCATTGCCCTGTGGGTCAGGTGCCAAACTTCCACTCTGAGCTTTGAAAAGGACCTTTGGCCATTTCCTTTACCTTTCCTCTGTGTGCCCATGTTTAGGTTAATTTTTTCCCAGAATTGCACCTTATGCCCTTCCTGTCATCTATTCAGGTAAATCTTTACTCTTTACTCTTCCATGTGAAAATGTTCCAGATGTGAAAAGTGAATGGTTTCCCTTCACACTTTGAATTGTGCGTAATGAATATGTAATTAATCATCGTCATTCAAATGGGATTCAAATATACTAAATGTATTTACAAAATAGTATGGAAGAAGAACACAGGGGAGGAAATGCTTATTCAGAGAATGTTTTACAAAGAAGATGATGTGTATCTAGGTCTTCATGGATGGGTAGGAGTTTTCCAGGCGTATTTTGGGCAGAGGGAGGAGTATACGTGAAGAGTTATGACATCTTACGTTTGCAGCAACATGGATGGACCTGGAGATTATCATACTAAGCTAAGTAAGTCAGAAAGAAAAAGGCAACACCATGTGTTATCACTTACATGTGAAATCTAAAATACAATAGCAATGAACATATTTATGAAACAGAAACAGACTAACAGGCATAGAGAACAGCCTAGTGGTTGCCATGGGGTCAAGAAGGGAAGGGTTGAGAGTCGGGGACTAGCTGACTATCACATATATGGTGGATAAACAAGGTCCTACTCCATAGCAGAGGCAACCACATTCCATATCCTGTGATAAACCATAATGCAAAAATAATATGAAAAAGTCTGTATGTATAACTGAGTAACTTCACTGTACAGCAGAAATTAACATAACATTGTAAATCAACTACACTAAAATTTTTAAGAAAGAAAAAAATTTATGACCTCATAAAGCAACATGGCATGTTTAGGAAACATTGCTGGCCTCTACTGTATGCATGCTTGTTCGGTGCTGGTGCTGGGAGGTGATATCACCGATAAGATTTGTATGACAGGCTTTGAGCTGCAGAGGCCAAGCCCATGTGATTCTTTTAGAATGCTCTACACTAGCACATTACCAGCTGGTTTAGGCACTTGGTAAATATTTTTTCTGATGAAACATGAGGCCCAGAGTAGCTGGCTCTTTGATCAGGGGAAGAAGAAAATGTGAGTAATTCCTTTAAGGACCATATTCATTCATCATTCATCAGGCATTCATTCAACAAATATATACTGAGGCTGCTGCACTCAGAGCAACAAGGGAGATATAAGGATGTTTCTACCCTGTTTGTGCAGTGCCTCTTCTCCAAATTGGGGATTTTATTAGATTTTTCTTTTGAGAAGTGTTAATTCTATGCCATTTTATTATGTTTTATGCATACTTGCTACTAAAGCACTGTGTAGTTATTGCTTTCTCTGGAAGGTTCAGCACTATTTTAACCTACTCCACTGCTATATTTCAGGAGTTCTCACTCTGCATTTTTAGGAAAGTGCAAGTGCTCAAATAGCTGGCATTTTTCTACATTTTTGTGCCTTTCTAACCAGTATTTATAAGGTCGAGAAGGCGGATAATGTGGTGTTACAGATGTGAAAGCTGATTTGTCCAGAACCTTTTAGGTCTAACGTATCTTAGCTGCCATTCTTTACAGTTGATGCAAAGAGGATATAGTTTAACTGTAGTGAAGTAAAACAGAATAAACCTGAAAGCAGAGTAGAAGCTTTATTCTTTTTCTTTTTCTTGGGCTGTATGGTTTGTGGGATCAAAGTTCCCTGACCAGATGTTAAACCTGGGCCTATAGCAGTAAAAAGCGCTGAGTCTTAACCACTGGACTGCAGGGAATTCCTGAGACTTTGTTTTTAAAGATTGCACTCTTGGTAATATGTCATTTTTACTAGTGTGGGGAAGGTTCTTGAGGTTTATTTTAAATTCATTCAGTCCTTCTCTTCCTTCCACCCACTACCCTATTCCTTTCTTTGCTTCATCGCATATTTGAGTAACTTCTTTGTGTCAGCAGTATGCCGGGAATTACACACTAGTTTACAACAGTGTCCTAGGTACTGGTTTACAACAGTACACACTGTGTTCTGTTTCCTCAAGAGTGCTATTGACAGCAGTCTTTCTCAACCCTGGCTGTGCATTAGCCCTACATGGAAGCCTTGAAGTATAGATGCTGGGGTCCCTGCCCTGATCAGTGGTTCTCAGATGAGTAGGTAGGATTGCAGACAGGTTAATACATATACATACATACATACATGCACACACACACATGTATATATATAGCATGTGTGCTGAGTCATGTCCGACTCTATGACCCTGTGTACTGGAGCCTGCCAGGCTCCTCTGTCCGTGGGATTCTCCAGGCACGAATACTGGAGTGGGTTACCATTTCCTCCTCCATGGGATCTTCCTGACCTAGAAATCAAACCCATGTCTCCGATGTCTCCTGCACTGGCAAGCAAAGTCTTTACCACTGAGCCACCTAACAAGCCCCAGACAATTCAATAGAAAATTTCAGTTCTCTGAAGTGGGAGGGACTGTAGGATAGTATTGGGGAGCATCACCTAGTCTAGTCTAAGAAGATGAGGGTTGGTGGAGGAGTGAGGAGGTTGTGGATGCAGAGTGGAAGGTGATAGCCTGTCTTAGGTTTTTGGGAATAATATGTATGGACTGCTGGAAGAGAAAGCATGGGAAATTGGTAGTTTACTGTGGTCCAAGCATAGAAGAGGAGGCAAAGAATATCCAGAAATGAGACTAGAGAGGCAAGCAGGGTCCAGATCATTTAGGGCTTTGTCAGCCAGGTTAAGAAATTTGAATTTTATTCTGAAGACATTTGAAGCCATTGATATATTTTAAATAGTGGAGATAATATTGAGTTTATTTTATACAGGCACTCCTGCTGCTCTCTGGAGAATGCCTTTGAGGGAGTTAAGAATAGAATTTGGAGACTTTTACAGCAGTCTATGCAAGAAATGCTGTGGCTTGACTCAAGGTAGTGGCAGTGGAGATTCAGAGAAGTGGTTAATTTAAAGAAATGTTCAATTGTTAGAATATTCTGACCTTGGTTTTTAAGTAGATATGTTGAGGGAGTGAGGTGAGAGACATCAATGTGTCAAAGACTCGATTCTTGGCTTGGAGTCATGGATACCATTCACTAAGATGGGAACACAGGAGAACGGGCAGATAGAGCAGGGAAAGATCATCAGTTTAGTTTAAACATATTGAATTTGAGGTGCCAGTTGATATCTCTGCTACTTGGGTAGAGAGATTAACTAGACATCTAGGCATAAATGGTCTGCAGCATGGGAGTAGGATCTGGGCTAAAGATACAGATTTGGAGGCCGTTTGCATTTGTTAGAAGGTAACTGAAATCATATGAGTGCATGAGATGATTCAGTGTTTGTAGAGGGTCGGGCATCTGGATTAGAACTCTTATGGACAGCTACATTTTAGGAAAGGCGGGTAAAGGAGTGCCTTAGAAGGATATTGAAAAGGAGTGGTAAAGGTAGGAGTAGCAAGAGAGTGAATTGTCATACAAGCCAAGAGAACTTTTTAAGAAGAAAGGAGTGATCAACAAGGTTTAATATCATAAGATCAATAAGAAAGTTTTATTTGCTTTAACAACAAGAATATTCTGTCAGAAGGAATCCCAGTCTCATGGCATGGAGAGAAGTGTGTTGAAGGGTGTGAGGTAAAAGAATCATGGGTAAAATCAAATCATGTTGTACACCTTAAACTAATATAGTGTTGTATGTCAATTATATCTCAATGAAAATAAAAAAAATCATGGGTTGACAGTTTTAAGAAGTTTGAGACAATAGAGATAGGGTGGACGGGTGGTAACCAGGGGCACAGGGTTTGAAGGAGAATTGTTGAGACAAGAGAAATTGAATTATCCTGTTGATTCCCTCCTAGAGTGATCATCTATTAAAGACCCTCTGTGAGCCGAACTCTGCTCTGTGCTGAGAATAGCTCTTAATTCTAGCGGAATAGCTACTTAATAATTGAATAACAAATAATAATGGGAAGCACTATGAAGGAAATAAGCAGGATACAGTGGCTGAAAGTAACAATGAGACCTATTTAAGATAGCGTGGTCAGGAAAGGCCTCTTTGAGGAGATGTCATTTTAAATTTAAATTTTGGGCCTTAGAGATAAGATGATGGAGGACTTGAGCTCACCCTCTCTCATGAAATCCCACAACTAGAATGACACAACTGACTGCTAAACAACTAGGGACAAAAAATTGAGATCTGAAGAATGAGGAGACATGGAGTAAAGAGCCTAGGAAACAGTGCTTCATTCAGACAGAGCATTATGTGTGTAGGTTGTAAGATAGAAGCAGCTTGGTGTGTTCTAGAAGCCATCAGGGACAGAAGGTTTTTGTGGCCACAGTGAGGTGAGCTGGAACAGTAGCATGAGTTTGGTCATGTATACATGGGTCTAGTTTGTGTTTTATTCAAGAACAGTGGATAGGCGCTGGAAGATTTTAAGCAAAATGACACAATCTGATTTAAATTCTAAAAATTCACAATGACTGTTTTGTGGATAATGGGTTACTAATGAGGGTGAGATGAGAACTGAAGCAGGCAAGTAACTTAGGGGCTACTTGGCTCAGGATGGAGAGAGAAGTGGGTAGCTAGTGAAATATAGTGTGAAGATAAAATCAGCATGTTGTGGCTAATGATTGCTGGAAAGGTCAGGGGATGGCGAAGAGGGGCTGCTTTGGTATCTAGTATCTGGATAAATGTAGCACAGTTAACTCAGGTGGGAGAATGAAAAGGTCCTCAGATTTTCAGTGTGGGTTGGAGCTGGGAGGACATGCAGAATCAAAATCTCTTATTTTATACATGCTTAAATTTGTTTGTTTGCATAAGAGAGATTTTAACTCAGCAACTGAATTAAATTCTGTGGAGGTTAGAGGAGAGGTTTGGTCTATAGACATTTAAAGTTATTTGGGGTGTAGGGGTGTTCCAAGCCATGAGAGTGCATATATTCATCTGAGAGAGGATGTAGAACCAAACTCTGAGCAGTGACACTATTTAGAAGTCAAAAGAGGAGACAGAGCTTGCAAAGAGAATTGAGACAACAGCCAGTGAGGTAGGAACTGGGGAGAAGGTGGTATCATGGAGGCTGGGAAGGGTGTTTCAAGGAATGAAGGGAGTCAGCAACTCTGTTGAGGGGTTTGAATAAGGCCTCATCTAGATTAATGCTTATCACTGCAGAATCATGTTCAGTATTGTTGTAGGGTCAGAAGATGAGTGAAAGCACGTGAAGTAGAGCTATACTGATTGCACTAAATCTATTAGAATCTCTAATTCATTCTTTTAAGGGCTATGGGATGGTCCATGGTATGTTTTATCATAATTTACTCAAGCTTTTACTATTGATGAGCATTTGCTTTGTTTTCTCTTTTGCCTTTGAAAATAGGCTATAGTGAACATTCTGCCCTTCCCCACCCTACGTGGTGTGTGTATGTGTGTGTGTGTCCATGTCCATCTTTTGTTGTTGTTTAGTTGCAAGGTTGTGTCTGATTCTTTGCGACCCCATGGACTGTAACCTACTGCCAGGCTCCTCTGTCCGAGATTTCCCAGGCAAGAATATTGGAGTGGGTTGTCATTTCCTTCTCCAAGGTATCTTTACCACTCAGGGATAGAACTCATGTCTCCTACCCCAGCAGGCAAATTCTTTATCACTGAGCCACCAGAGAAGCCGTGTATATCTTTAAACATTGATCAATCTATTTGTATAGGAGAGTCTATGAATGGATTTACTGGACTGAGGAATATAGGTATTTTATATAATTTTTGATAGCACTGCTAATTTCTCAAAAGACTTTAAAAATTCACATTTCACCTGTTCTTTCTGAGAGACTGATGATGCAGCGAAAGAAAAGATGCACAGTCCTTGAATAGGGCAGAGGAGGTGGGATCTAAAGTATACATAAAAGGACGGGGCTTTGATAAGGAAAGGAATACTTACCCCACTGAAATGAGGAAAAAGGAAAAGATTACTTAGTTGTCCATAATTTTATAGTTTTGGTGGTAATAACATGAGACATTCTATAGTCTCAGTGAAATAGGATATAAAAATCATCAGTTGAAAGGAGGAGCTTGGAAAGCTCAAAGTATGAAATCAATCCTACAAAGTCAAAAAAGGTGTAGGATTGCTGGGCCATGTTGAATTTAAAATACAGTCACAGTGTGTGATTTCCTCTAGCCGTATACTGTGATATGGGTTTGTACTCAGATAAAGTGGATACTTAGTGTCACGAGGGCTCAAGTTTGCTAATAAGCAAGTGTGACTGGGCAGGGGGCAAAGGAAGTAAGAGAACTCTGCAAGGGAATGATTGTACTATACGTAGACTGCAAATATAAGCTGAACAGAGAGGGACAGAAAGAGGCTGTAAGATTGTGACAGAATCAGTAGGTTAGAAGGTTCAATGAGGGGGAAGAATTTTAGCAACAGAGATGCTAAAACTAATGAATGGGAAGGATGGGGTGGGATGTTGGGATGTGGGATGTGTGAATTTAGAATTTTGGCATGGGTAAGAAGGGTTTCTGTTGACCAGTTCAAGGAGTTGCCCATGGATTTGGATCACTGAGAGAGAGTGGAAGAAGGATTCATGAAAGAAGTTATGAAGGATCTGGGAGGCCACGTTATGTTTGCGTAGTGTACATTTTTGTTGACATATGATGACACGAGTGGGAATGGAAGGGAAGAGTCAGGAGTGCAGGTTTTCATTTGGGTGGAATGAGGGTGATGACAGTGCAGCCAGCAAGTGGGTGGGGCTTGAGCTCTGCAAGAACATGGAGATTTGGAGACACGGGCAGAGTGGAAGAGGCCTGCTGGGAGGGTACTGGGGAGCAGACATAACTGCCTCTGCTACCTCCTGGCCCTGGAATTTATGGGACAGGGGAATTGAGAGAAACATAGTCACTTCTTGAGAGGGCTGCTGGGGAAGTGTGTTTATATGCTGGTGTTAAGGGAGTGAGGGAGAGGTTGGGAAGGGAAAGGCTTGCTAGCAGAGCTTCCTGACAGGGGAGACTAGATCGGCTGTAGAGTATTAGTTGGGAGTTACCCTTGGCTGCCTCATAAAGGGAAGAGGGATGGGCAGCCCAGCTAGAGTTGGGTGGCCAGAGGCCAGTCTTCCTCTCTCTCCTCTGCAGAAGGCAGCAAGAACAGCTGCTGAGGAGATGGAAGAGGAATGGAGAAGATTTCAAATAACAGCTGTGGAGAGAAGAAGAGACATAGAGAAGGGTCGTCAAGAGATGTTTGAGGGCTCAACTGGAGATGGAGATTGTTAGGCATCTTCCTGCCTCTCCAATTGCATATGCAGTATCTATTTTCTCTTATTCCCACCAGCCTGAATTCATTACTTTCTCATCTATGTTTCAATAGTATTAAACATCTACTTTGATATCTCTTATCACAGTGTTATAGTTCTTTACTTGTTTTACTTTTTAGAGTGTAAGTTCCTAGACTATGTCCTAGGTTAATGAGAATTTATCTCCTCTTCATGTCACCTGGAATAGTTACTGGAACATAACAGATGCTCAGTTAATGTTCACTGAATTGAATCAAATTACATAAGTTCAGTTCAGTTGCTCAGTCGTGTCTGACTCTTTGTGACCCCATGAACCGCAGCACGCCAGGCCTCCCTGTCCATCACCATCTCCTGGAGTCCATCCAAACCCATGTCCATTGAGTCAGTGATGCCATCCAACCATCTCTTCCTCTGTTGTCCCCTTCTCCTGCTCTCAATCTTTCCCAGCATCAGGGTCTTTTCAAATAAGTCAGCTCTTCGCATCAGGTGGCCGAAGTATTGGAGTTTCAGCTTCAACATCAATCCTTCCAATGAACACCCAGGACTGATCCCCTTTAGGATGGACTGGTTGGATCTCCTTGATGTCCAAGAGACTCTCAAGAGTCTTCTCCAACACCACAGTTCAAAAGCATCAATTCTTCAGCGCTCAGCTTTCTTTATAGTCCAGCTCTCACATCCATACGTGACTACTGGAAAAACCATAGCCTTGACTAGATGAACCTTTGCTGGCAAAGTAATGTCTCTGCTTTTTAATACACTGTCTAGGTTGGTCATAACTTTCCTTCCAAGGAGTAAATGTGTTTTAATTTCATAGCTGCAGTCACCATCTGCAGTGATTTTGGAGCCCAGAAAAATAAAGTCAGCCACTATTTCCACTGTTTCCCCATCTATTTGCCATGAAGTGATGGGACCAGATGCCTTGATCTTAGTTTTCTGAATGTTGAGCTTTAAGCTCATTTTTTTTTCACTCTTCTTTCACTTTCATCAAGAGGCCCTTTAGTTCTTCTTCACTTTCTGCCATAAGGGTGGTATCACCTGCATATCTGAGGTTATTGATATTTCTCCTGGCAATCTTGATTCCAGCTTGTGCTTACTCCAGCCCAGTGTTTCTCATGATGTACTTAAGTATGGTTATTTTGTTTTCTAAAAATTCTTTTACTTCATTGATATGACACTGAATTTTCTAAACAACTGGCTGGTTTTTGTGGGCGTAGCATGCTCACTAAGGGTAAACCATCCTGTTTCCATCTCATGCAAGAGCAATACTTGTGCAGAAGATTACAGTATCCCACTCATCTCTACAGATTTGGCATGAACTTATTTGCCTTTGGAAATTCTGTCAGCAGAATCTTTGTTTGCCTCATTATTGACCTGACCACTTGGCTATTAGGGTCTTCTTTGAGAATATAGTGAATGGCCATATTCTTCTGAGTGAATGATACTGTGCTAACATTGTTTCCCTTCAGAGTGAATGGTACTATTACGTTATTTAAAAGCTGAGGCTTGACATGGAGAAAAGAGCTTTTCTTATAAAAAGAACCCAATAAGCAAAATAAAAAAAGTCACCTTGTTTTCAAAATGTTGGAAATTTTGTACTGACATGAAGACTATACAACCATGGAAAAATATTAATTTGCCCATTAATGGGCTCATATTGGTTTGTGGGTAGGAGAATGAAGGTACATAAAGTATTATTCATATTCCATGTCAGTAGTCGCCACTATGGAAGGAGGCTTCCCTAAGTTTCCTCTGAGTTAGAATTATAGAATCTCATATTCGAAGGTAACATGGAGAGCAGATAGTCCAGACACCCTGAACATTTGAATCCTCCTGCAACATCCTCAAGGGTTAGGTGTCGCATGTCTGCTTGTATACCTGTAGGGATCAGCAGTTTTCCTGAGAGCAGAAATTATGTTCTGCATTGACACCACAGCATTGCTATCTCTGTAACAGTAGTTCTCAAACTTTTCTTTCCAAAAGCCCTTTATACTCTTAAGAATCTCAAATAGCTTTTGCATATGCAGAGTATACATATCAGTGATTATTTACTATTTAAAAATTTAATATTGAACCCTTTACATGTCCATGTAAATGACATTTTTATTGAAAAGTAACTATTTTACCAGGCAAAACAAATTTGGTGAGGAAAGAGGTCTTGCAAATGTTCCTAATAGTTGCTATACTAAATAAAAGATCGCTGGGGTTCATATATATATTGCTCATTCAATCTGTTGTAATCTCACAGGTCCTGTAACCTCTGTACACACATGGGAGGCAAATAACTGCTTAGAATTAACAAGTTTTGACTTCACAGACCTCCTAAAAGGGTCTCAGGGACTCCTCCAAGTCTCCAGACCATACTTTGAGAACCACTGCAATCTTGTACACCAAGAGATGGGACAGATCGATGAACTAAACTGTTAGAGACTTGAATGAAAGAAAAAATACATACAAAAGGGGCTAAGAAAATAACATCAAATGTTGAGTGCTTACTGTGTACCTGGTTGTAAAACACCAAAAATTCTAATACTTAGATCAGTTGTTTCCTGTCTTTTTCAATATAAAAGTACTCTTTGACTTCAAAAAATATTTCAGGATTGTAATTAGCCATTTTACTTATAGAATCCATCCATTGAGAAAATGACAAAAAGCTGCTGTGAGTTTAGTTATCATTTGTAAGTAAGAAATTCCTATTTTCATCATCATGCCAGTGTCTGTGGACATTTGAAAGCCAATACTGTGTCTGTGTTCCTATACCGTTGATCCTCAGGTCCATGAGGATTTAAAAAGCCCTTGTAGGTAACTCTGTGCCTGGCCTATGTAGCTGTGCCTGCCACATGATCCATGGGCTGGGAACCATGGTTCTATATGGTATTTTTCCCCCTGAGAAGTCATTCATTAGTTCTTGTCACCAGTCTGAAAGATGTTGACTGATAGTTGTTTTGAAGCTGCTAAGACTTGGTACTTCAGTTAAGATGACTGGGTGTCATTAGGGAAAAAAAAACTTAAAAACCCAAGACAAACAGATGTGTGTGCCTCTCGGGCCTGTGGTTCTCTTCACCCATCTCTTGCCGAGAGCAGTAGATGGGCAGTGGCAGTCTGAGCCCATCTCCCCTGCCCTGCAAGATGGTGCTGGGAGCTAGTGGAAGAGAATTGTGTTGACAGAGTTAATACTGAGTTAGAGAAAAGTGGGAGAGTGGTAATAGTGCAAGGGGAGGAGTGAGAAATTAAATGGTATCTTTTTAGAAGTCTGCCTTATTGCAGTCTGCATTGCTCCTTGGGGATTTTTCTACTGAGTACAAGAAAATCAGCAAGCACTTCCTGAAAAACCCAGATGAAATTACTGCCATAAATTTTTTTTTTTCCATGGCATAAAACCCTTAATTTAGATGGGGAGGGTTTATTACCAGTGTTTTCTTGGCATGGCTAAGTTCAATTAATTTCAGATGACAAGCTCACCCACGCCCTTTGCCTTTTTTCTGCACCCCACCTCCCTTCATATGTGGAAAGTACAATTTGTTATTGGTTTGCCTTTGGCTCTGGAGACCTCATTAAGGGCCCGAGACAGGGATTTTATCTCTCTCTCTCTGACACCTTTCTGTTTTCTGCAGGATTCAGACCATTTGCATTGTCACATGGAAAGTATGTATGGTGTATGTGTGAAGGGGAGGTTAGTGGATAAAACTGACAGTGTTTATACCTTTTAAATATTGCAAGTTATGAAATTTGTTACCACAGTGTTCAACTAAGATAGGGACTTCTGCCTTAGATGAGGTCTCTGAAAGGAATGTGGGCACATTTAGACAGGAAAACTTATTTAAGCTGTCCTGACAGTTCATATGTAACATACCTGGCTGTTTGAAAGCAGGAACAAGGTGTCAACAGAATACTGTATTTACTCACACTCCGAAGACATAGCCTGCTGCACCTTCTTGTTCCTATCAGAATACTGTGAGCATATCTTGCAAACAAGGGAAATAATCTATGGTGTTTTGTTTTGTTTTTCTCTGCATGGTGATATAGAATCTATTGTAATGTGAATAAAAGGAGTCACAGGAGATTCATTACTGTTTGTGAAGTGTACTGTCTGTGTCTTTTGGTGTGTGATTCTTTATTTTACTTACAAAGCAGATATAAAAATTAGAATTGAGGTGATAGAGAATATATCCTGCATAAATAAGCAATTCAAACAAAAGTTCTACCATTATAACACAAATACTGTGCTTCAGAGGTTGGAGATTAGAATCCTATTACATTAAATGCTTGACAATTAATTAGCTATTGTCTATAAAGTTCCCAGGATGACAAGTTACTTAAATACTATTATTAGGAGTGGCTGGATTAGTAATAATAATGTTCAAGTGCCATTGGTAACAATGAGGAGAATTTAAAAATAAAGATAAATGCATGTGATCTTAGTCAAAGTGATTTGTGTGCTGAATGCAGAGCAGGCAGTCCCTGTGCGCAGTGTTTTCTGAGACTGCAGCATGCAATGTGCAATACTTGGCACAGTGTTCTGAGGAGGGTAGACAAAAGTGCTTAATTTGGTAATATTTTTTCTCTGCTTTTTGTGTATTGCTTAACCCCTTGTCAAAATAGTGTTCACTTAGGAAAATGAAAGAGAAAATAAGAAAGCTGACAGAAAAGAGACTGGGCAGAAGGCCAAGTGTAAAAGATGAACCCCGAGTCGTTGCTGACAGGCATTGTTTAGATTATAAATACACTACATCATTCATTAGTGTGTGTGTATGTTTCAAAATATGGTACATAATTGGTATGAGAAAAACGTGTGGGGACTTCACTTGATTGTACAGGTTTTTGTTATCTGGAGCTTATATCCTTAGGGTCCCATCCACTTTGGGTGTAATTTTGTGAGAAAATCAACATGGAACCAAGAACTGGCCCAAGCTAGTAACGGGAGAAAATTACCAAAGGTGGTAGCAATAGGCATGAATCCTTATGGAGAGTGAAGCTTACAACAGGGAAAGGTGCAGGGCTTCTTGACTTTTGGAATCAGAGATTTAGAAAATCGGGTGGCGTGCAGGAGCAGTGGTGCTCGTCAGCTTTTTCCTGTGTCCCCTGCCATTACTCGCCTCTGCTGCTGGCTCTGTCGCCAGCTCAGGCGTGGGCGCTGAGCAGAAGGGATGCGTGGCCCTTCCTGGCCAGTGCACTTGGTCCAACCCTTTATGGGCTGCTTCCTGCTTGCTCTGTTGTTGTTGTTTTTGGTGTTTGGGGGGCAGGTGCCAGATAACAGAGCAAAATAGAAAGCATTTAAAAATATATATGTACTTCTAAATAGTGACAGAAATTCAGCTTATGTTCCACAGACCTGTTTAGCACGATCTGCTCTTTAGAAGTCTGTGTTGCATTCTCTTCTGCATAAATATGGAGTATGGATGACTGATTAGTTCTGCTGTTCTGACTGGTCCTTAATACCTCATATGAGTCCTGGGAAAACTTCATTTTGGAAGAAATTGGGATAGGTTGAATTTGGTTTTAGATGTTATAGACAGGTGCCTTTGGCAGCCGAATTGATACAGATGACCAGATTTCACTCTCTCGTATTTAATACTTTGTTGGAAGTTACTCCAGTGTTTATTTTACTGAAGATTTTTTATTAATTTGAAAGTAACTTTATAGTCAATGTTTCTGTAAAGCCAACAAAATTTCAGAAAAACAGTGTTAAGACTAAGGGACACCTCAGCATTAAATCTGTTTGTTATCAGCGTATATGATGCATGTTATGCTCGTTGATTGCCTCTTCCTTTAAACCTGGCTGTTGCCACCTCTCTTGGTTGCTTACAATTTGACTCTAGTCAAGCTTGTTTAACTAAGACTTGAAAAAACATCTACCATCCTGCTCAGACTTGGAAAAATAGCTAAGTCTGAAGCCTTTGTTTGCTGTCACGGTTGCTCAGCTAGTTGGTTGGAGCAACAAAGTTTGGAGATCCTCTAGTACTTGGTGATTTTCATTGTAATAGGTCTGATTGTAAGGAGTAGTCATAGTATTGACGATAGTTCTTTCCTGTTGAATGTCTCATTGTTATCACTCTCCCTTCCTCTCCCCTCCCCTCTTTTTCTCTCCCTCCTCCTTTCCATGTAACGACCTGAGAAACTTGAAGAAAGGAACCCCATGGTGCTGCCATGTGTGGGGTCCAGGAATCTGGATCATTTTGAAGAGCTCGCTAGTTTTAACACTGTTGTTAGGAATTATCTTGCTGAATATAGCATCTTTTGTGATGGGTGAAATGATAAAAGAGGAAATGTAACTTGTTAAAAAAAAATTTGGGGGGCCTCCATTAGAGAATATAAATCTCAAATCACTATAAAGTTCAGATAATATTTCATCCAGAAATTGTGACAGCAATGGGAGGTGGGAAAAGTTCCCTCCTTGTGTCCATTTTGAGAAATACAGTGTTTTTTATTTGGTACAGTTGCATATTCATTTCTAACAGACTGCATCTTAAAAGGATTGGACTTTTATAGATTCTATGAATATTCAGAGAGTCACCAAAACCAATTCTGTCCTTTACCTTCAGCATCCAGACCCATCTGTCATTTGCTTGCTAGAGAGTCCTAGCTCTGCATTGTGAGATTTCCCTTTTGAGAAAAAGATATTTCCCACGTGGATGGGAAGAACACACTGGTACCTTTACTGCTGTGGTTGAATGTTTCCACCCACAGGGTGATTGTTGGAGTGTGTGCGTATCTGTATTGCCAGGCCCTGCCCACTCTGGGATCTGGCATCAACTCTTTTAAGTTTTTAGGCATTGTTTAGGACATGGATGCAGAAGTAGAAGGCATAATAGCTATTGCCACTAGTAAGTCATCAGGGTATTTGGCAAGCTGGCGAAAGCTAGAAGCCCTATCCATTTGCATTTTAATTGGTGTGACCATTAGCCTAAAGCCTGAATTTAAAAAGTTGTCCCTTGGGCCCTTTCTCCCTTTCACCCTCTCATTTTCCTGAAGCTGATTTGCATCTTTAAAAAGAAAATCTCACCCTTAAAAACTCATGCCCTTTTTTGATAGACTCAGAACTCTTACACCTCTGTTAATTGTATTTTAAATATCCATTAAAAAGTAAGGATTGTAACAAAAGATCTAGGACAATGGCAGTCTTAAAAATATGCCTTTTTTTTTTTTTACTGCACTCATGTGAGATCAGTGTGAGGAAAGTGGGGTCTGTTTGCTTGCCACAAGCATTTTTCCTATTCTTGCTAGTGATGGAGCACAGCACAGGTCACTTTCACATCAGGCTTGGTCAACTGCTTTGTTTCCATGATCACAAAGGGCAAGAGAGCCTTCTTTGCAAATATAGTCTATTTTATAATTTTTTTTATTATTATAATTCTGAAAGTGCATGTTCAGACTACACAGGGGCCCATCAGAATGGAAAATATTGGGTATCACTCTCATACCATCTCCCACCACCTTACTGCTTTAAGTACTTAACTATGAAGAGAGAAACAGATGAAAGTAATTAAGATGGGATAAGTAAGGTATTCTTATTCATGAGCACATCTCTTCTCTCAGCCACCAGCCCCATGGCTTCTCTTTGCTGCCCTAACCCCGCCCAGATCTGCCTGTGTGGTCATCAGAGTGACTCCACATCTTCTAATCCTGGATCTAGTCCTCCTGGACCTAAGGAGAAGACCTAGGGAGAAAGGTCTTCTGTGTTCTTTCTGTGGTAGGAAGGGCATTCCTTGAGGATCTCTTAGAGTACTGGGCACTGGGCTGAGTATTCTACTTGCATCATGACACTGAATCCTCAGAAGGTTCCCGAAGGTTCCTGATAGAAACAGTTATCTCCATTTTTCAGATAAAGAAACCAAGGCACAGAGATGTTTGCCTGCATTGCTGTATGATGATGGAGTAAAAAATCCCAAACCCAAAGTCAGTTCTGTTTACATTATACAGAGTTGCTTTTTTGGTTCCGGTGAAATGAATGATCCTTTCAAAAAGATGTTCAAACTTTTCTGTTCTTTGGGTAGGCAGAAGAAGAAAAAAATTCAATTAGATAAGCATTATCATTTTTTAAAATAACTACCGTATTCCATCTAGCAACTATTAATATTTGCTATAGGATCTAAGACAATGCTGTTGCTAGAGGAGAAAACCAAGAAAATTATGATCATTTAACTCATATTTTCAGTTGTTATAAATAGAATTAACCCTTTTCATATGAGAGATCAATATGTTTTCAAGAATAGAAGTATTATCGATTGGCCTAAGGAAGCCTTTTTTTGATAACCCTTACATTATCTTTCCCTGCTTTTTCAGGATAGTATTTGGAGTCCTTAATTTTGGATTCTAATAGTTGCAGTGATTAAAAAAAAAAACCAAAAAACTAATGTATATATAGAGAATCTTTTATACTATTATTAAAAACAAAAGTGTTTACATGTAGAAAAAATGAGTTAAAAGGCACTTCAAAATTGAAGTAATTTTGAATTTGCCATATGTACTCATTGTATTGTGTAACAGGCAAAAATAGAGTTCCATAATGTTTATAATGTCACTCTAGAGCTTAGATTATAACACATAAAAATTAATACTACTCTAGTGCTGACATTTCTGCCATTATTCTAGACTTATAGGAAACCATTTCGTTCATCACTGCAGCCATGTCTGTCATGTAAGGTTTTGCTTTGTTTTCCTTTGTTGTTTTTTTTTTTAAACTCTACAGAATGTTTCTTAGGAACAAATTAGATTTAAAAAAAACACTTTAAATTAGGTGAGGAGAATTGTCAAAGGATAGATGGCTTGGTGTTGAAAATGTATTTAGATAAACAGTTGCATTTAAAAGAAGAAAGAACAAAGGTTATGTTATCACTGTTGAAAACGAAAAGAATTGGCTACTGAACTTTGGCTTTTGGAAATGGCATTTGAACCCTTGACCACTAGAGGGCGCTGTGCTACTGCAAACCACTTAATTTAAGTCCAAAGTCATCAAATCTCTTCATTTGTTCTTCTCACTAAAAAAGATAAAGGATTTATATTCTTGTAATGCCAAGTCAGTTCATACTTAACATTCAGCCTTTAGCTGTAGAAACTTGTTTGAATGACAGTAATGGCTTCATTTCAAGTTATTTAAATGTTTAATGCTGTGTAATTTACTCAAATGTGTATAATCCTTTATTTAACTAGATGAAAATAATATACTGTTAACATTGTTTTTAGCATTAATTAATGTGACTAATTGAAGTTAAAAACACTGAAACCAATTTCCCTGTTGTGTTGCATGATCAGACTGTAGAGAGGCTTCCCTCTGGCCCAGGCTGATCTGGGCTCAGCGCTCTTCTCCCCTCAGCCCAACTCCTGGCCCCTGCATACTCCACCATCTCTCTGCTGTTTCTGTAGTTCGTCCGATGTTAGTATACTGACTGCTACAGTTGGTAGCAGAACTGATGAACTGTAGATTGGTTTCCCTCTGAAAACTTGTCATGCATTATGATAGGAGCTTCTTGGCATTGTTTCATTGTTCCAAAATGAATGTAATAATGATTAAAATCACTAAATTTCTTAAAAGGAGGAAAATGAAAGTAGGTGTTGTTGACATCACTAATCCTGGCATTATGTGGGAGCTCATTTTTATAGGGGAAATTGTGGAACCGCAGAATTCCTGCCTGAAGACCCCATGAGCATAGCTATTGTTGCCACTAACTCTCAATAATAATGAAAAACAAAACCAAAAGACCCCGCTGTTTTCAAAGCTTTAGTCTGGTCTCTGAAGTCAGATGAGTATGAGTCAAAACCAGGTAACACCTTTCTGGCAGCTTGCTTGTACTGCTGTGATGTGTTATATTAAAACAGCCCATTACAGTTCTCTGTTTGTAGGCATAAATAATTCTTTCTCGTTAAACATTGCTCCTCCAGGGTGCCTGAGAAAGGAACAATTTCATCCATTGTAATTGTTGATACATGTCCTTTATTCAAAGTAATTGTTAGGTCACAGAATGCTTCGTTATTATTTCTATACTCTGAAAGTTTTGTCTACAACCTGGACAGTTTTTTAAGGGTTAAAAATGCAGATGTATTTCATTCTTTATAGGTTAAAATGTAGATGAGGATTGTTGCCTTGGGGGAAAAAATGTCTTGGTTTTAAAAAACATCCGTAAGACAATTTGTCAACTCCTTCTCATAGTATTTATGTCATCATGTAATATTTATATTTATATGCAGTGGCACTATTTTATTTTGTGTATAAAATCTTAATTTGAAAGCTTATATTTAATTTCATGAACAAAATGCAGTCATATTTACTTTCATGAGCAAAATGCACAGTGGCTCTGATTTATTTGTTTACTAACAATTTTTAAAAGAATTTATATATTTGTGAGATACCATAGTTTTCCTTATCATAATTACATGTATGTAAATATCAGTCTATATCTATATGTGTTTTAAATATTATGTGTGCATTTGTATACACGTGCATGATAGTTATCTCAGTTGGGCTAAACAAAATAATTGAAACAAAAATTATTCTTAAATATATGTTATATAGCAATTTCAGGAGATAAAGCTTATGAAATCAATGAATAACAGTAATTAAGTTTTTGAATTATTATTTTATTTGCATCATTCTTTTCTTAAATCCATGAGTGACTAGAATGTCCAGTACTTTATAAAGAACTCTTCATTTGATCCTTATAAACATTGTATTAGGGAGTGGATGTAAATATCAGCCCCACTTTACGTTGAAGGAAATGGAGCCATCAGAACATTAAAGTTACTTTCCCAAGATCACTGCAGTGGCATGGCCTAAAACTAGGGCCGAGCTCAGTTTCTTGCTCTTCTCCCCCTACCCTTCATCTGAAGGCCACTATGAACACTGAACAGAGAGACCTGTGCAGGAAGGCTGGCCTTGTTTCCCTGAGTGTTCCAGACTGGCTTAAGGCTGTTTATGTGTGTCTATTTTCTCATCTCTAAAATGGGATCTAATTAATTAATCTTTTTTCAGTCTTGTTCTAGACACGGTAAAGACTAATGGAGTTTTAATTTACTGAGAATTTTGAACCTGGGGGTAAAAAGCTGTTTACAGTGTACTTCTTACCTTTCTGTGTTTTTTAGAAGGGCGAAATGGCCCTTTTCCCTTACAGGAAAGACAATAGACAAGCTTGAAGAGGAAAGGAAACAGATGGGTGAGGCAGCCTCCATCGTTGAGACACAAGGAAGTGTCTCTTTAATTATTCTTTTTAAATTTCTTATTTACTGCCAAAAGCATCTATCCTGAGTGTTAACTTTTTTATTTTTGGAGGCATTTTTTTGTTTGTTTTAAAGCGATTTTAGGTTTACAACAAAATTGACAAGGAGGTACAGACATTCCCCTTCCCTCACATGCACAGCTCTTGTAAGAGTGGTACCTTTTTTTTCTTTTTTTTTTTAAACCAAGGATGAACTGCATGACATACCATAATCACCAAGGTTCCCGGTTCATCTTAGGGTTCACTTAAATGAAGTGAGTAGTGCTGCATGTTTGGTGGGTTTGGACAAAAGTATAATGACATGTATATATCATTATATCATTCAAAGTATCTTCACTGCTCATACAAACTTCTGTACTCTGTGTATTCATCTCCCCACAAACTCCTGGAACTCATTGATCTTTTTATTGTCTCCATAGTTTTGCCTTTTCCAGAATGGTATATAGTTGGAATCTATTTTTCTTTTTTTTCTTTCTTCTTGAAAAGAGAGGTTCAAAGCCTTTATAATACCACTCATAGCCTACCCACGTGTGGACTGGACAGGTTCTAGGTTGCAAGCCCCTCCCCCCAAATAAATACTGGAGCTTTTCTTTAATTATTCCTAATAAACCTTGTTGGGCTGGGTTCAAGATTTGGAATTTGTTTCTTTTCTTCATTGCCTCCTAGCTTTGCCATTTCTTCTCTTCCCACTTGAGGATGAGACTCCTTTTTTTTTTTTTAATGTACTTATTGGTATATGATAATAGATAGGCTCATTTCTTTAAGAGATGCAGTGTTATCAGTGTTTGACTGCTAAGATTAAATTAAACCATAAATTAGGATATAGCATTTCCTACAAACATTTTATGTTTTAATCAGTACTAAGATGAGAAAGATAAATAACTACTAAAGTAGCAATAAAGTAAAGAAGATGAACCAGTGTTATTACTTAATATTATGCAAGAAAAAAATAATTATTTATTAGGTACATGTAAGTAAATACTAGTTAGTTACCAAATGAAAGTAAGGACTTCATTGTGTCTTGTGTGATGGATTCAGGACTTAGTTGGCAGCACCCATAACACTGCTCTTGTTATTTAACCAATCCTCTTCCTTTCCTACCAGCATCACAACATTTCAGGACATTTATTGTTTTTCACAGTATCGCATTTGCAGGAACTTCACAGAAACAGGAGACAATACGTTGATATCCACTATAGCCCTGCCCATGGGCTTCCCAGGTGGCTCAGTGGTAAAGAATCTGTCTGTAGTGCAAAAGGTGCAGGTTCGATCCCTGGGTCGGGAAGAACCCCTGCAGTAGGAAGTGGCAGCCCACTCCAGTATTCTTGCCTGGGAAATCCCAGGGACTACAGTCCATGGGATCACCAAGAGTTGAAGATGACTTAGCAACTAAACAACAGCAACAGCCCTGCCTGCCTGTTCTTGAGGCCATTTCCGCTCATTGCTGAGTTCCACTCTCTGTTCCTTCTCCTCTCTGTGATCCCATTCATGCCTGGTCTTGAGGAGCTCTCCCAGCATGACCTTCATAACTCCTTCTCCTTCACCTTGAAACTTTCACCACCACTTTTTCTCATCCAGGTCCCCTTTGGGGTTTTGTCTTCTGGCCTTTCTGCTTGTGCCCAACACTCACAGTCCCCAGCTACCTCAGAGGAAGCAACAGTGAGTCACCTGGTGCCTCCTCTGGGAAAGATCTGTGCATTAGTGGTAAGCCCTGAATTTTCAGCTTTGCCTTTGACCCTGGAGGTCATGCTGACTTCCTGAAAGAATTCTGTAACCGACAGGGTGTGCCAGCTCTTAATATCTTTCACCTTTTCACTCTCCTTGTGGACAGGTCTCTCTGGGCTGTGGCTCCTAACTAGCTCTCTGTATCTAATGTCATGTGTCAAATAAGCACGAACCTTAGAACTGGTCTTCTGAAATTGTAGTGTCCTTTCATTTTGCAGGAGAGGTGCATGCCGCTCAGAGTGACTGGGTTTTGTCTAAGGACACAGCAGGTGTGGAGCAAACTCAGGCCTAGCATCCTGGTCTCCTGATTCTTAGTCCATCCTGTAGTGTTTCCACTACATGTCCCTTCTTTTTGGCCACCAACAGGCAGAACTTCTGCTGGCTTACACTGGCTGCTTTTCAGAGACTAATGGATCACTAGCCAGCTCCAGATCATCTCTTATATGACCCACATTGGCTTTGGACTATTACTGATCTTTTTGAAAATCACAATGAAAAGCAGGGGGTTTTATTAGATAGAAATGTTATATTTTTGAAGTTAAAATGACAAAATTTAAAGGTAAATGGAAAAAATACAAAATTTATATCCGGGAAAACGTTTAGAATCTTTGCTATTTGTTTCTTAAAAGAATCAGATGAGCACCCCAGAAGAAAAGTGGGAATAGGATATTTGACAGTGGGAAGAGATGATTCACAAAAGCTGACAAAAAAAAAAAAAAGCCTGGTGAAAAAAAGGTCAACCTCATTGTGAAGCAAAGAGAAACCACTTGTGCTTATCAAATGGGAAGATATTTTGAATTATGCTCCTGGTCATGTTGATGAGGATGAGGTTAAATGTTCTCATACTTGTTGGTTCTGAAAGGATTAATTAGTTACAGCAATACATACAACACATATGTATAGTGGAATTGTACAATAATTAAAACTGTTTCAGGAGAATTTTATAAGTGTTTTGCATGTTCTTCAATTAATGTGTAGTATTTTTGAAATTAAAAATTTAAAAAAAGAAACATTTTGTAAGAGGGATGGGGGCCTCACCTTCAGATCACATGTTCTTTGCAGATCTGCTTGTTCTCATCTGACCTTTTAAAAAGCTGTCTCCAGCTCCTTGCATTGCAAAGAATGTGTCTAGAGTGAAGTAAAGGCCACGTGGCACAGAGAGAATAGACCCAGCCTTGGAACCAGGACAAACCACTGTTTCGTGTATGCATAGCATGGCCTGAGGAAGCCACTGCCCCATCCCTTCCCCTGGGCGCTTCTTCATTTACAGGGTGAAGGTATTGGTTCCTGGTATCTGTAAGACCCCATGCTGCCGTAAAATGGGATCATTCTTCAGCACTCTCCTTTCCTTCATGTTACTGTTGTTTAATCACTAAGGACTGCATCATCATTTCACTCCTCCATTCAGTAAATGTTTACAGAGTACCTGTCATGTGCTAAACACTGTGCCTGGAGCTGGACATGCAGCTTGAGTAAGACCAGGTCCTTGTCCTTGTCAAGCTTAAGTTCTAGCAGGAGAGGTAAATAAATGAGATCTAAAGAAATAACTGTGGCACTTGCTGGTAGTATTTGAAGAAATTGGTAAGGAGTGGTAACCTAGCAGGTGACTGAGTTGGGGAAGGGACATTTGGGTAGGAGGACCAGGGAAGGTATCTGTTAGAAAGTCAGTTGAATATACACAATGGAATATTACTCAGCATTAAGGAAAAATTCATTTGAATCAGTTCTACTCAGATGGACGAAACTGGAGCCCATTATCCAGAGTGAAGTAAGCCAGAAGCAAAAACAACAATACAGTATATTAACGCATATATATGGAATTTAGAAAGACGGTAACGAGAACCCAGCATGCGAGACAGCAAAAGGAACGCAGATGTATAGAATAGACTCAGGGCCTCTGTGGATGAGGGAAAGGGTGGGATGATATGGGAGAATGGCATTGAAACATGTTAATTATCATATGTCTAAGCAATAGCCGGCCCAGGATTGATGCTTGGGACTGGTGCAACGAGATTTCCCGGGGGGAGGGAGGAGGGAGGGGGGTTCTGGAGGGGGAGCATATGTAAACCCATGGTGATATCATGTCATTGTTTGGCAAAACTAATAAAAAAAAATGTTTAATAAAAAAAAAAAAAAGAAAGTCAGTTGAGCTGAGACTTGACTTAACAGGAGTTGACCATGTGGAGAGCTACGATAAGAGTCCTCTAGGCTGATGAACAGCAATGGTAAATTCAACGAAGTGGGGGTGGGGTGTTTGAAGAACAGAGGAAAGGCAATATAAGTTTGAAATCTGGTGATGGGTAGTCTGAGGGCATTTGGAGAAGGTATGGCTATCTGTGAGGTCAGAGAGGTAGACAGGAGCAAGAACCACAGACCTGGGTGATACAGAACTTATTCTAAGAATGATGGAAAGCCAATTAAGGGTTTAAGTCAGGGGGTGAAATTACCTGGATATATATGTGTTCTGTGAGAATAGGCTAGGTTTTAGGTTCTGTGAGAATGGGCTATGGGAGGACAGGGATGAGGCAGGCAAGGAGAAGCAAAGAGAGAAAACTGTGAAAGAGCTGACAGTATAGCAGGAAGAAAACAAGGAGAGGGTTTCCATGGAAGCCTGAAGAAGACAGCTTCTCAGTATGGGCAGAGGGGAGATGAGAGTGGGCAGTAGATGCTACGCAAGACAGATAAGAGCAGAAAAGTGACCAGTAGGTTTGGCAAGATGGAGCTTACTGTTGACCTTACTGGGAGCCAGTTTGGTGGAGTAGTGAGAGGAGAGTATGAAGGGTGAGTTCATAGGGATGGCAGTAAACGTACAAGATGAGAAGTATTATGTCACTGGGAAGAGAGGCAGAGAAATGGCCAAAAGGCTAGAGGGGACTCAAGGTCAAGGAAGGATGATATTAAGATATGTTTGTATGCACATTGGAATGACTCCATAGGAAAGGAGGATTTGATAATGCAGGAGAGCAGGTTATTACAGAACTGTGTTCCTGATGTGAGAGAGGGACTTGGCCCTGGGGCTCAAGTGGAAGGTTAGCTTCAAGTAGGAACGAGGTTACTTCTCCCCTTGCTGCAGAGTATGTAGACTGACTGAGACAAAATGGAAATATTACCTTCATGTTCACAGTCCTTGCATTTTATTTGATCTCCGTGGTATATTATGGCCTTCTAGCTCTTTTTGTGCTTTTGAGCTGATTTATTTGTGCAGTATTTTTTTTCTCTCTCTCCAGGCCATGTATCTCACATACAGATCTGTTTACATGTCTGTCTCTCCCACTAAACTGGCATCTCTTCAACGAGAGTGGTTATCTTTGTATCTCCAGACACAGCTCAGTGTTTGGCAAGAGCTGAGTTGAAGGAATGACAGCTACATCAGTACAAAGGGCTCATGTAACAGCTACACAAACATGCGGTAGAAAGGAAAGTAATTTGAGAGCATGAGTAAAATTAGATGTTTGTGTTACTTACAAGAATTAAGATGGGTTCTCTTATTTAAGTTGAATAGTTACTGATTACCAGAACTGAGGAGTAGCTAAGGGTAAAAAAAAAACCACCTCAATACCACATGGAAGAAGGTAGTTTTAAAGAATCCTCTTTAGAATGTTTTTAAAAATTTTAAGTATAGTTGATTTACAATGTTGTGTTGATTTCTGCTGTACTGCAAAGTGAATCAGTTATATGTGTGTGTGTGTGTGTGTGTGTGTGTGTATACACACACAATTCTTTTTTGTATTTGTTTCCGTTATGGTTTTTATGAGATATTGAGTTATAGTTCCCTGTGCTATAGCATAGGACCTTGTTGTTTATCCTTCCTGTATATAATTGTTTGCGTCTGCTAATCCCAGACTCCCAGTCCCTCCCTCCCTTACCCTTACTCCTCTTTGGCAACTCATTCTCTATATCTGTCATTCTGTTTCATACATTAGTTCATATGTGTTGTATTTTAGATTCCCTATATAAATGGCATCATATGATATTCGTCTTTCTGACTTCACTTAGTATGATAATCTCTGGGTCCATCCATGTTGCTGCAAATGGCATTATTTCACTCTTTTCTATGGCTCAGTGGTGTTTCATTCCCTTGTACTGCATCAAGAAGGTGGTGTTTTAACAGCCCCTTTGAGCAGGGATGATTTAGTGTCCGGCATGCTGTCTGTGGTAGAAAGCACAGTTCTAACTTCAAGAGAAAGTGATATTCAGTATCATTTATATGAGAAAAGAAAATTCCAGAATGGTCAGCTTTCTTGTGGGGATCCCAGTAGCAGGGGAGGTTGTGTGTTTAGAACAAGAGTAAACGTGCAAGAGATGTGACCTAAGCAGATTTATGCTGAAATGAGTGAGAACAGCTTTACAGAAAATTTCAGTTTAGCACATGTAGCTCTTTCCCAAATGCTTTCTACTTGGATTGGGGAAAAAGACACAACAAAACAAAATAGTTAACTTTCCCCTTCAGCATTATACAGCACATCCTAAATGAAACATGACTTTCTGAGTTACAAGCTGCCCCTGGCAAAGAGGCTGGTTGTAAGAGCATAATCTCAATGTGTGCCCTGAAATTAATGTCCCGTGGGCGCTCCAGATTTGTGTGACGTACTGTAAGTTATATCCAACCCAACTGTTCTTCTCACTGCCTGCATTAAGTATCATGAAATGAGTTGGCCTGAAAGGAACCATCTGAATAAAGAAGCTTTTATGCCTTTATAACTCCTTACCGCATGACCCCAGGTCCCTGCTGTTGGTATTAGGCGCTTTCTCTTCCACTTTTCACTCCCTTGTCTTTAATGGACGGACGGAATCCACATCAGGCACTCTCCCTGCTCTCAGCTTCCAGGTGCTGCCATTTCCATTGTTGGGGAGGAGGCAGGCCCTGACTTCTCCATCATATCCCTTCTCTTCCCAGGATGTCAGCTGGAGAGAGGTCACAGTCAGAGCTGCCCACCCCGCAGAGTTCATTTTCTCCAGATTCATTAAAATGCAGCCTTCATCTTTCCCCTGGATTTTTACTTTTCAGACTGCTTTTTGTCGTGCAGCCTCATTTTATTTTATGTTGAGCTGACAACCTAACATCTCGTCAAGTATCAGCTGGGAATACAGTTCTGCCCTCACTGTGCTGTGTTGTCTTGCCAAGTTCCGTCTTTGTTACTCAGCTTTCATTCAGATAGGAATTCATTTGAATGATATGACGTTATGGTCATCTCCTTAAAGAAAGCTAGATTCTTGTACACCTTGGAAAAGTATTTATCTGTGAATATACTTGAATATTCCGGATTGTGTGCCTTTCCTCTTCTCTCTTCTTTCCCTTTCACATGTCATCATGGGGTCATCTCATGTTAGAATTAAATCTTCCAGTTTTGCCTCCCCCTACTCAATGGGATTTTACCAAGGGGCTCTTGGCTTCTGTCTTTATTTCTTCTTACCTGAGAGAAGCTGATAGTTTTGAGTCTAAACATAAGGCTACTGATGTAAGAGAAGAGAATTTTTACACTGCAGAGGATGCTTAGATGCTAGTTTACTTTTCCAGCAGGATTTTGAGCAAGTGTGGATTCGGAAGTGAAAGTTCTTTTCTGGGCTGTGTTGATGGAGCAGTCATGGTGGCATCAGTGGCCCCGCTACACTCATGTGGTTCAGCAAAGGTGTTCCTTTTACAGCAGTGATTCAAGTCTCAACTTGATTTCTTAAATAGTGGAAAGCTGAAGATATGGGAGTTTTTTCTCTAAAGATTTTAATAACTTTGCCATTGGACTTTCAGCGTAATCTTCGCCTCACATTTGTCACATAAACGATTTACATTTTTACAAATATGAAGGACAGAATTTGTTTTACGTTTTCTGCTTTCTGCCCTTTTGATTTTTTTCCCATCATGTTGTGAATTATCAAATAAGCTTAAATAGGAAAGTCGATGCTAGCCTAACCATAGTTTGGGTAACCATGAGTGTGTGAGGGGCAAGGGATGGGGTGAGGTAGGACTGAATGGGTTGTGTGTCTGATATATGATCACATTGATGTGTTCCACACTGGTCTCCTGTCGGCCTCTACTTAACTTTTCATTGCACATTTGGAAACTGTCTTAGAGCCAAAACAAAGCCCAAGGAAATCTCCACAGTTTTGGTCGTGTTCTTGTAGTTTTCTATCTGATAACAACATGGTTTAGAGAGAACTTTTCGAGCTTCTTGAGAACTCCTGAGACTCTTATTTTGTCTTCGCCTGCAGCCAAGATAATTGAAGCATTGTCAGTCTATTTCAGGGGCACAACTTTAGGTGGAATGTGATACTATTTGGGATGTTCAAATAGACCAAAGGGAACACAACTTGTAACTCTTCTTGCAGCGATAATTCCAGTTCTATGTATGATGAAAAAATGAAATGGAATTTCAGCCCACAATACATATACCAAGGCAACTTAGTCATTAATAGTAGCAGCATCTCATAATTTCCAAAATTTTCTCTGATTTTTAGTGTGTTGATTGTTCATTCCCTTCTTTAGGGAAATCAGGAAATCAGCCTTTCCCTGCAGTGGCTAAATAGATTCACACAGAGTTTGCAGGTGAGTAAGGTAGATCTGAACCCATCCAGAAGATACACATTTCTTCCCTCCTTTATTCTTCTGCTTTGTCTGCTTGTCCACATTTCCTCGCAGTGATGAGATACCAGAGGTGGTCCTCTCCGCAGAGTAAAGGAATAAATAGAGTCAGATTCAGTGATGCAGAAAGGGGGGAAAGTGGTTATAAATTAAAGATGAGACCTGGCGCCATCTTCACTGCCAGCCACGTAATTCTCTTAAAAAAATGGGAGACAGGATAGAGAGTGTCAAATCATACTAATAGACTATTTATCAAGCATCCATATGCCCGGAGATGCCTAAAAGACCAGTAAATGGAGGTGTCAGATGATATATGTGGGTAAATTAATGAGATATTCAAATCAATAAATAAACAGAAAATATTTTAGAGTGGTCAGCCTCACGAAAGCATAGTACTTACAAATACATAACCTTCCTCTGCACAAAGCCCCTCTCTCACACATACACAGGCACAAGCAGAGGCTGGGAGTAAACTTTTGAACTTCTGACCCCTACTTTAGCAGAAGGCATTTGAGGGAACAGAGAGGAAACAGCTTATTGACCATGTGGTACTTCCCATTAGGCATTTGCATGCACTTCTTATTTAAACTCGTGTAGTGTTCCTGTGCTGGAGAAGGCGATGGCACCCGATTTTCCAGTACTCTTGCCTGGAAAATCCCATGGATGGAGGATGGAGTCAGACACAACTGAGCGACTTCACTTTCGGTTTTCACTTTCATGCATTGGAGAAGGAAATGGCAACCCACTCCAGTGTTCTTGCCTGGAGAATCCCAGGGACGGCAGAGCCTGGTGGGCTGCCATCTATGGGGTTGCACAGAGTCGGACACGGCTGAAGGGACTTCGCAGCAGCAGCAGTGTTCCTGTGCAGCAAGGGTATTCTGGTTTTTAAAGATGAAGAAATTGAAGCCTATAAGATCACATCATTAAAAAAAAAAAAAAAAAAGAAAGAAATTGTGGGACTAGGTTTTAAAACCAGGTCTGTGTGACTCCAAAGACCTTGAGTGGATGGATTCTCTTTCTGGTAAACCAGGCTGCCTCACTGGAAAATTACTGATGTCTTTACTCCATGTATTTGTATCATTTTTGCTAGGTTTGAGTCAAGTTATTGATTCTGAAATGACTGGGATGAGGACCTCCTGTCAAGGCTTTACAAAAAACCAAATATCCTCAGTTAGTATTGCTTTCATCCTCACTTTCTTAACTATAATCAGCATTGATTCTTTCTTATTCCCTGATAGTATTAAGTTATGATAACATTAGGGGGACAGAAAATAAAATCAGCAAATACAGATACTGCTTAGTAGATCAGTAAAATGTGACAGTTGGCAACAGTTAAAGAAGGTCTTATCTAAAAAGTGTGGACATAAATACAAAGCACAGGATTAAAGCCATTTCAGATAAAGATAACTTTTTTTTTTTTAAACAGCTTTTTTAGGTGTAAATGAAAATACAGTCTTGTTTCTAAGCATCTTATTATAAGCATGATTCTGCCCTTGGCATGACTATCCAATTTTATTCAGACCTTACATCTAGCACCTAGTTGGTACTAGGTAAAGGTTATGTTTTGGACTGAATGTTGTGTCTTCCTAAAACTCAGATGTTGAAGCCATGCACCCTAATGTGCTGGTATTTGGAAATGGGACCTTTGGAGGTGATTAGGTTTAGATGAGGTCCTGAGGGTGGAATCAGTGTCCTTATAAGAAAAAGAGAAGAGGTCAGCACCCTCCACGCTTCACCTTGCAACTTGAGGACACAGTGAACCAGAAACAGGGCTCCAGCCAGGAAGCAAATTGACTAGCTCCTTGATTTTGGACTTCCCAGCTGCCAGAACTGTGAGAAATAAGTATTTTTTCAAGCCACCCAGTCTCTATCTTGTTATGGCAGCTGAGCTAAGACAAGCTTGATGAAATGAGTCCATCTCTGTCTCTCATAAAGAGACCTTTTGACCACTTCATTTTGCTCCTGTTCCTTTTGACCTCTGGTTTGCTGTAGTCTCCTCTAATTTTGGCTGTCATCCCCAGTGATTAGAGGAAGAAAGCACAGATTAAGATTTCTCTTTTCCTTCCTCCAACTTCTGCCTCAGTGGAATTCATGCCATTTCAGGAACTCTTCTATTTTAGGAAAGACATCTGTCTTTGTGTGTATCCCCGGTCCTCAGCCATTATTACTCGTCTTCAGAATCCCACCCGTCCCATGGGCTCCTCTCACCTAAGCCTGGAGGTCATTGGCAGGCCCCTGCATGGTGGTGTTCCTGCCCTTCCTTCCCTGGGCATATTTTAAAAATCAGTTAACAAAAGTTTCCATTTAAAAACTCCAAGGGAAAATTAGGTAGAGTAATAACATTTTCATATGATTATTTGCCATATTGGCATTGAGGTAGAGAAATCTGTTAGAAAAACTGCTTGCTCTTTTCCCATGTGTCCATATTGAATAATATAGTGCTAGATATGCTTTCTCTATTCTGAAGCTGTCATGAGCTGTAATAACTGGTTTGACACTTATTATCTTTTTTAATGCAAAGAGGAAATTGTCAGAGTTTGCAACAGTAAAATAGATCCTTTGTTATTTGTATTATTTTCACTTGAAAATATTTTTTACTCTCTTTGTCTTGATAAAACTGAAGTTTATGTAGTAAAAGATGCTGGTATGACATGAAATGCCAGAATTTGGACAGTATCAGAGCAGAGCAGGAGTCAAATGAATCACTAATTGGTATTTTTTTAGAACCAGTGTTTATAAGCAAAGCTGTCAGCTTAAATCACAGCCTAACCTCATAGGATCTTAGTGCTTTATCAGAATAATTATTCATCGTGACTTTAATATTTCTTTCTGGAATGGTTAAAAGCATCCTTTCCATGCTGGTTCATGAGCACATATCACCCAGCCTGGTTTCATTCAGGCCTATATTCATTCATCATAGGAGAAAAGATGTACACTGAATTATGCTTTTAATTTTATATCCCTGGGAGGAATTAATGATCAGATTATTCTGGCCTTTGTGCTGTGCTGCCTTGAAAACAGTTCTGAAGTGCGTAATGGTTAAGCTTAAAAGCTACCTTCATTTACTTTCAATGAACCTTTGCTATTCAACAGTTATATTAAACAGAGTGAGAAACACAGTGGCAGTCCCAAATTCATTTTCCAGCTGGTCAAATGAACATTCAGGAACTCAGATGGACATTTCCAAGCTTGTTTGCCGGTTTACATTCTTTGAAGAGTTAAAAGGCTCTTGATGGTCACTGCCCTAGGATGGTCTGGGGAGATGGCCACTGAACATGAGCTATTGCATTGCCAGGCCTGGCTCTGCCACCACCCCTCCCTCGCCCATGGACCTGCAGGTAATCTCTCTGTACTTTTAGAAGTCACTTTTCTCTTTTATTAATTTCAGTGGTTGAGTTAGACCTCACCGTAGGTCTCTTCTCTGCCCTGGACATCTGTGATTTATAGGAGAAAGTATGGTGGCAGCTTTTGGCCAAGAAGCAGCAGGGACTCAGGAGATGATGGCCATATTGCTCTTTTGAGAGCCAAGTAATATATAGAGTAACTTCATTCTGAGAAATCAGCAAATATTAAATGCCTCCGTTGATGATGCTGCACTTGGTGCTGGGGGAAGGACAAGGAAATGAAATCATAGTCAGTTTGACAGATAGGTGAGAGCTAAAGGCACAGAAAAGAAATTGATGAGTCAAGGCAGCATACGTCATGTCCGTTGAGTGCCTTGTGTGGTAAGTGTGGAGAGCAGGAGTGGAAGTAGTCAGGGAGGCGCTCACAGCCTCTGCCGCAGAGCATAAGCGTGCTGTGTGCGGGCCGCACGTGAGGATTGGATGGCAGCAGGGAGCTAGGCTGAAGTGTCTTCCTTCAGGTGTAGCCATTACCTGGAGATTTTTCTGAGAATAAAAGTATTATTATTGTAGAAAATTTGTAAACTAGAAAAACATATCGAGTAAAAGATCACCTGTACTGGAGCCCATTATCCAGAGTGAAGTAAGCCAGAAGCAAAAACAACAATACAGTATATTAACACATATATATGGAATTTAGAAAGACAGTAACGAGAACCCAACATGCGAGACAGCAAAAGGAACGCAGATGTATAGAATAGACTCGTGGACTCTGTGAATGAGGGAAAGGATGGGATGATATGGGAGAATGGCATTGAAACATGTTAATTATCATATGTCTAATCAATCGCCAGCCCAGGATTGATGCTCGGGGCTGGTGCATCGAGATTTCCCGGGGGGGAGGGAGGAGGGAGGGGGGAGGGAGGGGTTTCTGGAGGGGGAGCATATGTAAACCCATGGTGATATCAAGGCATTGTATGACAAAAACAATAAAAGGGAGAAAAAAAAAAAGATCACCTGTAACCTCCCAATCCATAGATCACTTACTTTGATCTAGTTCTTTCTAGTCATGTGTGTTATTTCTTTTGAAAAATAAACTTCAGGTGATATTACATACGTTTTATATCCTGCTTTCTTTTCATGTTGTTTTGCTTTCCCCCACATTATTAAATATTCCTTGAAAACATTTTTCAAGGCTGCGTTTTATTTCATTATGCAGATGTTCCATCATCTGAGCCTCATGTAGATTGTTTCTGTTTTAATATTATAAGTAGTACTTTGAATACTTTTATATACATTTTGCTTTATATTATATATAAATTACCTGATTATTTGAGATTTCAAAAAGTTATATTTCAACTTTCATAGAATTTTCTGTGGCAATTGAGGAGTTTGAACTTTGGATAGTATCCCAATTTTTTTTTATCATGATGTTGACTAAAAATCTGACTCTAGAAAATAAATGTAATTATATCTTAGAAAAAGACTGGAGGATGCCTCTGTCCTGGGACAGGTAGAAATATCATACAAGAAGACTATAAGAACTGGTGCTTGTATCTGTTGATTTATTCATTCATGTATACGAACAGGGAGCTTTGCCAGACTCTGGGAATGAGGATGGCTTGGATTAGTTTGAGTCACTGTTGGTTCTCTCTGGAACTACTGCAGTAGTCTCCTAACTAGTTTCCCCGTTTATATTTTTGCTCCTATTTATTTCCCCACCCAGAAGCTACAGGATTCTTTGTAAGACCATAAATCAGATTATGTACATAACCCTGTATGGCTCCCATTATACCCAAGATAAAGTCCAACATCTTAATATGGCAGCTGTACTGCCTATTTACCTCCAGCCTTACTGGCTTTTTTTGCATTTTCTAAAACGTGCTGAGCTCTGTCCTGTCTGAGGGTTTTGCCCCCATGGTGCCTCTCTTCCCAGAGTGCTCTTACCCTGGTCTTCCCTTGCCTGCCTCAGACTTAAACACTTTAGTCTCACCTCAATTTTCACTGACTGAGAGAACCTTTTTGACAGCCACTTATCTTAACTAAGTCATCCATTAAACCCAGATCTTTTTCTTTAAAGCACTTGTCACAATTTGTAATGAGACCTTTGTTTGTGTATTTATTTAATGTATGACTTCTTCACTCAACTGTAAGCTCCTTAAGGGCAGGGACCACGACTTTCTTGCTCACTTTCCCCCAGTACCTGTCACTGTCCTTGTCTTATGTAGAGATGAAAGAATAAATGAAAAGTAAGACAGACATAGAGCTTATAATCTTTCTAAGCTTCCATATTAGCTCTGAAGGTAAGAGAAGAGGAGGAAATAGAAGTGATGAATGAGGACTTTGGGTGGTCAGTAGGATAAAGATGTGATTGACAGAAATGGTTAGGCAAAGTCAAATTAGGAGAGAAATGATGAATTCAACGTTAGGGATGTGTAATTTAAGGATGAAAGTGGAATATGTGAAGTAATCCACTGGAAAAATCCAGCAGGTCAGCACCAGTCTCTTGTCTTAATAAAGTAAAGCCTTATTCCATACCTACTGTTTGTTTTTTATTTTGAGATATTATTCATGAATCAGATAACTCTTTTCTTTTTATAACTGATGGCTTTAAAAAAAATCCTTCTAAATTGCAGAGGAAGAAATAAAGCCATCATTTTGTCTTATTTGTGCCATCCCTGTTACTGAAACCCTGACACTTAACCTGTTCTGTTTAGAGGAGAAAAAGAAGTTGAAACTTTATTCTTTGTTCCTTACCCCAACCATTACTATCAACTCCCACCTCAGTTATTTTGGAAAAAATAAATCTAAATTACGAATTTGGGGAGCTTCAATATTGTTCACATACTTACTGGGATCCAACCATAGTATCAGGCTTGTAATGTTAGGCTTTGAATATAGTGCTTAAAGCCTTGGTATTTTGCAGAATTGCAAGATAAATTTAAGTTGGAAGCTGCTTTTTCTTAAGAAATAATAGACATATTCTTAGCCCTGTGAAATATGAGTAATGCAAGAATGGGTTTGATTATTACTTGAACAGGATTATAGTTCTTGGAAAGGCGAATCTAGATGTAATCTCATTTGTTCACATTACAGATCTAGCATATTTTTAGAAAATGAGAAGACGAACCAAACCCCCTTCTTATATAGGTGCCTTTTGGTCTTGTGTCTATCGAGGTTGTAAAACTTGTTCTTGGGCTGGATGCTTATTTTTTGTTTCCAAGGTTGAGACTACCCTTGAGATAATAGTCAGGTACAATCTTGAGGTCATACATAATTTTTTAAAAGTTGTTTAAAAGACCGTGCTCTGTCTTGCTGCTTGGGTGCCTCTCTATGATGGTGCCCAGTGCTCCTTTTCAGTAACCGACTCAGCCTGACAGAGTTGTACTGGCTGCTTAACGCTCTGTAAAATGTTATTTAAATATTTCTAACTTATTGTTTCATGCTGGGTTTTATGGAACATAAATTTCTATTTAGGCCACTAATTTACAGTAGAAGTTTGTTACTAATATCACTGCAGGCTCCATCCATCTAAAAATATTGCTCATAACCTACGCTAAAAATATGTTATATATTTGCACTGTATGTAAACAGCATTGTGTTTTATTAGTGTGCAGAGCTTTGTCTGTGGAAATGTTGGTATTGCAGCATATATTTAGAAGGGATAGGAACTCAAGTATGGTGCAAAGAGTACAGAAAAGGGAAATCCCTGCAGGATGGGATTTATGTAATTTTCAGGGCGCTTTGCAGAAAATCTGCATACACTACCTATGTTTTGTCTTGTTTTTTTAATAAGGCACCACCATCCTATATAATCGACTTTTTTATTAAGATTATAAATTTAAACAATCTGAATGGTTTTGCCTGGTGATAAACAATTCAGTCTGTACAAAAATACTGGGAAATGGGGGAGAAGAGCCCAGAAAGGAAGGGTTGGCAACTTGTTTTGGAGTCTCAGTGGTCCTGAAGGCAGAGAACTAGAGGGGCTGTGGAGAAGTCCCACCTTTTTAAAGTAAAAGGCTTTAAATTAAACAAAATCTATTGAGCTAAAGACACAGGATGGGGTTCTCAGAGGCTCAAACTATGCTAGTTTCATGAAGAATAACCAAAGGCTGAACCAGGACAGGTAACTTAGAAGCACACCCACAGACACCACATCTGACCAGGAATTTAGTGAGACGTCTCCAGCCACTAGATCTACCTTTTTCTTCAAAGATAAAGTGAAACCTTGCAGAATGTTCTGGGAAGCTCTGTTGTTTCATGTGTTCTCCATATTGCTAAGTGGTTTATAGAGGATTGAAACTGCAAATGTATTCAGTTCAAGAGAGGCTTTAATGACCATGTTTTTACCTTAAAAAATATTTATTAACTGGACCAACTAGAAATAATATAAGTTGGATCCTCTTTCTGTTAGTGGAGAAATGTAATTCCAAAGAATGACATTTTTGTTTTCTTAAGTATCCTTGAGCTGGAGGAGATGATTTGGGGAATAAGAGGTTTAAGACTTTGAAAGAGTTTATTTGGATCATTTTGAGGAACCTTTAGTTCATAGAAGTCCTGTAGAGTGGTTACCTGAAAGAATTCAACCTGAGTTCTAATCCAGTTCTTTCCTAGAAATATTGAGGGAAAGAAGGTAGGTTCATTATGACTAAATCCCAGTTAAACAAGTTAGTTTTGTTTCTGACATCCTGATGGGTCTGATTCTCCTGGTGAGATGGCCTGTGTGCTGTCTTCACTCATCTTCCTCCCTTTGATAGCAGAGCAACTGGGCATCATCTGGGGAACCCAGAGTTGGCACTTAGTGTCCAGTTGAAAAGATGATTGTGTCTCAAAACCGGGTTGATGTAAGTGCCCACAAGCCACTAGAGCTGAGGTTTTTTAAATCATCTTTCAAGGGTATGTGAGATTTGATAACCAGGTTAATAAATGGGAAATCTTATAACTTGTTGAAAGTACATTTGCAGAAAACTAAGGCCATTGGTTTTGCCTCTAAAATAGTGACACTGTGGTGAGAAGTTTCGCATCCTGTACTTACATGGCTCCCCAGAGTGCCAAAAGCCATCATCTGTGATGGAGAATTTTTACAAACAACTCCCAGAGTTTTTTAATGTAGCAAATGAATCTTGGAAAACTGCTGTTTCTAATTTACAACCTCGTTCAGTGCATGTTAAAGAAGAAGCAGTGAATCATATAATTAAATATGATTTTTAAGGCCTCTGAGGTGGCACTTACTAATTGTTACTCACTGGCATTTTGCTTGGCCTGTTGGACTGAGGCAGGAGGTCTTCCAGAGCTCATCTCTTATCTCTTATGAAGGCAGACTGAGTGTGAAGGATGCTATATTAGCAGCCGGCTGCTCGTCATGCTTTCAAATGGCTCGTGCTGTCTTGCTGTCACCACTTGTCTATACATGGACACAGACTCCACCCATTCCTCTCCTGTTGATTGTGTTTTATTTAGAAACTTCAAAAATGTTCATGTTAAAATGACAAAGCTTTTTGCAAAAGCTGACCACTAGGTTATTAAGAAAAAAATGGGATAGAATCTGATAAATAAAAGTTTTTCAAAAAGGACCCTTTTCCTGAGTTCACAATAAAATGAACACTCCCTAACCAATGTTTATATCCATAGACAAGGCATTGCCTGCAACTCCCTGAGCTATAATCCACCTCCATCTTCAACCTGTGCTTTCATTTTCAAGACCAAGACATCCTTTGGGTACAGGGAGGTTCTGTGGCCAGGACCATGGCTGCCCTCCCATCTAAGCTTAGGCCTGCGCTCGGCAGGCTGATAAATGTGAAAATTGAACTGCATTTCATGGCCAGGTTCTTCACTTTGTCATTTTCTTTCCGCCCCTGGTTATTTCTTCTGTTCTTATAGGAAGGAAAGCAAAGCCCATTTAACAACTGCAAAGCACGCAGTCCATAGAGACCTTAAAGATTACTGGCAACAAAACATATTTATGTCTTTAATAAGGAATTGAAATTTACCACTCACTAGATAAATTACCCCTCTCTGTTCTTTCTCTCTGGAAATCATTGGTATTGGGTGAAACAGTTTGGTTTCAGGCTATTACATTAATGTTTTTTTATTTCTGAGGTAATACTGCAGTGTTTCTGTCAATAATAAAATTTTGAGGTAATTCTAAGTTCTGGTGTAAATGGACAGTTTTGAGTTAAATATTAAATTATTTTGTATGATTTCCAAATGTCGGAAGACTAGAAGACTACATCACATGTATTGACTGTAACTGGGTGTGAGAGTTTATTGAAAGGGCAAAGATGTGGCTGTGGAGAACAGGTGATATAGTTGAAGGTAAAAACTGAGTGACTTGTCGATTCTGAATTAAAATCACTCATGAAATGATCATGTTGCCTGGGTGATGGTCTTCTAGCAAAGTCTTTCTTAAAAGATGAGGTAGTTGTGATGCCACAAATCAGACAGGATATTTAAAGAGTGGGCTTTGTGATACCTCTTGGTCACCCTTTTCCATAATCCTCAGGATACATGGTCAAGCAGGTCTCAGAGCCTTTATTTGAAGATGAGAGATCATGAAGCGCTGTTGAAAGTCAGTGGAATATGATGAGCTGGGCCATCTACTCCTTTGCCTTATACTTCCTGGTTACTCATCAAGCATTTCTGAAGAAGGGTTTTTTTTTTTTTTTTTTAATGCAACTTTGGTTTTCTAAAAGCATACAAGCAAGAATAGTAAAAAATGATATTTTATCAAAAAGAATGATATTTTCTTTCCTTACTAAGGGATGGGTTTTTTTGTTTTTGCTTTGATAATCTTCTGAGTCCCAAATTCATCCTTGGGATTTCTCCTGCAGAGTAAGATGTAGTTAAATCTTTTGGATGGTTACTAGGAAAGTAAAGCTAGGAGATAAAGGATCTGCCTGAAATGCAGGAGACCCGGGTTCAATCCCTGGGTCAGGAAGATCCCTTGGAGAAAGGAATGGCAACCCACTCCAATATTCTTGCCTGACGAGTTCCATGGATAGAGGAACTTGGTGGGGTATAGTCCATAGGGTCACAAAGGATTGGACACTTTCACTCACTCACTCAAAGCTAGGACAAGTTTTGCTTCTGAGAGATAGTCAAATAATCTTTGAAGAAGAATATAGAAACCACCTATAAATTCTCCTTACAAATGCTCTTTTATTAAAATTTTACATAAAAGGGTGCTACTCATTCATTGGCCATTCTCCAAATGTTTGGGTATCTTCCCTTGGCGTACAGTGGTGTACTGCCTGTGGTACAGGATTCAGTCTCTTTAAGACAAATTTTAAAATACTGTCCTAGGGAAATTGAGTTATAGAGGGGAATAAAACATGATTCATGCCTTTAAGAGGCTTATAATTTGATAGGTACAAAATAACTGTAATAAAAATAATATGTGTTAAGTGAGAAAGTATAGAATGCTGTAGGAACCCAGTATTTATGGAGATAGAGAAGGCTTCCTAAAATTTATTTATACTAGGTCTCTCTGTCTGAAAAGGCCTAATATATTAGGAAGCCTTCCCTGATTATCCCTCACTTGTCCTTTTCTACCCATGTGAAACTCTCTAAATGGAAGATCACGGAGAGTGAATATATGAGTCAAAGAAGATCAAGTTAAGCTTGGGAAATTTAGGAAAATTGTGGAGCCACAATAGAGAAGTCAAGAGAAGGGAGAATAAGGCTTTTCTGATGAGTTGCTGAATCTCTTGGACATACTGACACTGAAGTACAAGCTATCAAAGTGGCTTTGTCCAGCAGGCAAGTGAGAGTGTGGAGTGGAATTTCATAGGGTGGATTAGGTTTTCAGTTGACCCTGAAAAAGCTGTGGATGTGGATGGAAGAGATTGCCTGTCAAATTCTTGTAACTTTAACCTTCCAATGTGTAAGTTAAGCTGTCCCAAACATTCTTGGTTAATATCTGAGTTGGTGTTATGGCCTGACATTCTGTTGATAGGGTGGAGGTAATTTCTGTGATTTCTACCTTGGGTTTATAACTGGGGAATTTGTATACAGAGATGCTAATTGGAGCTACAGAAATTCAGAAACAAATAAATAGTTTTATGGTTGTTCTTATGAAAAAGACAGACATTTTCTTCCCTAGGTCTAGGGGAGAAACTTTGAGGTGTAAGAAGGGCCTGATGGTTTCTGGAAACCAAAGCTAAAAGGGACAAAAATAAAATGAGATCCTTGTTTTCTGTAGCTTTCTTTCTTTGTATGGTTTTGGGAAACCGTCTTAATACTTTTTCTGATTCTGTAAGCTTTCTTTTTTTCTTAATTCAAGACCACATATAGGAAAAGCTGTTATTTGCATTTTGGCTTAATTAGCTCTCTCATCAGCACATTCTAATGTAAGTGTTCCCTGATTTATTGATTGAAATTTACTAGATTCTGTATGTATGTTTGGTTATGCATAGATTTGTTGCTATTCTTGAATTTTGGTGTTTTTATTTATCAATAATACAGCTCATCTAGGTATTAGGAGTGTTCCAGATTTCAAGGGTATTTTCATTTCTTTAAATTATGACCAACAGGAATTTCTTCCTAACTCTGTTCATTCAGTGTGACCTTTCTTTTCAGTCTTAGTACTACCCTGTTGTACAACTTTGCCTTTGGCTTTTGGAGAGTGATTTTTGTAGTTTTAAAATACTAAACAATTTATGAAAAAAGTATATACCCTCAATTAAAATACTTTATCCATTTTCATAACTGAATTATATCTATAGAAAAATATTTTGAAGTTATAATTCATAATCATAAACAAACCAACAAAAAACAAAGTAAAAAATCACTTTGCCTTATTCAAGAATGAAAAGGAAGTGTGGAACTCAGAGTTTTAATCAACTTGAAAGAGGTTGACATTGCTATAGATTCCACAGATGTTAGAAGAATAAAAGCAAGGTATTATTCACAGTTTTGTTAGTTGAAATGGACAAATTTGTTGAAAGACAGAATCTACCTATATCTCTCAGGAAGAAATAAATAATCAGAATAGCCATTATCTGTTAAAATTTACAGCTAAAAATCCTTCTTACAAAGAAATGCTAGGCCCCAAATGGCTTTACTGGTGAATTCTACCGCATTGTTTAAGGAAGAAATGATACAGATTCTACATAAACTTTTCTAGAAAAATTGGAACAAAAAGGAATATTTCCCAATTCATTCTGTGAGGCCCAGTACCAAAATGGATGAAGATACTGCATAAACATAATAAGAAAACTACAAACCAATATCTAGTTTTCCCATACGGAATACAGATAAAAAGTTCTTAACATTTTAGCAAATTGAATCCAACAATCCATTAGAATAATATATCATAATCAAGTAAGGAATGCAAGCCTAGTGTAACATTCAAAAATCAATTAAATACAATTCACCATATTAACAAACTAAAATTGAAAAATCATCTGATCATTTCCATAGAGGCAGAAAAGATTTTGCAAAGTCTAACATCCATTCCTAATACTTGAATAGAAGAAAACTTTTTCAAACTGATAAAGGACTTCTATGGAAAGTCTACAGCTAACATGATACTTAATGGTGAATGACTAAATGCTTTCTTCTGACATCAGGAATAAGTCAGCGATGTCCATTCTCATGATTTGCATTTAGCATTGTACTGTTCTGGATATTCATTGGAAGGACTGATGCTGAAGCTGAAACTCCAATACTTTGGCCACCTGATGCGAAGAGCTGACTAATTTGAAAAGACCCTGATGCTGGGAAAGATTGAGAGCAGGAGGAGAAGGGGACGACAGAGGATGAGATGGTTGGATGACATCACCGACTCAGTGGACATGGGTTTGGGTGGATTCCGGGAGTTGGTGATGGACAGGGAGGCCTGGTGTGCTGCGGTTGGGGTCGCAAAGAGTCGGACATGACTGAGCGACTGAACTAGTAGTTCTACCTAGTACAGTAAGGCAAAAAGAGAAATAAAAGGCATTTGGAATGGAAAGGAAGAAGTAAAACTATTTTTATTCTGAGACCACATCATCATCTATGTTGGCATCACCTGGCACCACTGACTCAATGGACATGAGTTTGAGTAAACTCTGGGAAAATAGTGAAGAACAAGGAAGCCTGACTTGCTGCATTCCATGGAGTTGCAAAGAGTCGGGCAAGACTTAGCGACTGAACAACAAGAACATGTGGAAAACTCCAGTGAAATCTACAAAAGAAGTCACTAAAACTAATAAATGAGTTTAGCAGGGGTGCAAGATACAATATCATTGTACAAAAGTCAACTGTATTTCTATATAATACCTACAAATAGAAAACTATTTCTATATAATATCTATTTCTATAATTGGCAATAGCAAATTTAAAACAGTACCATTTACAATAGCATCAAAAATTTCAAATACTTGGGGAAATGACAAAAGATGAATAAGACTGAAAGCTATAAAATATTGCTGAAAGAAATTAAAGACCTAAATAAACGGAAGAGAGATACTGTGTTTACAGGTCAGAAGATTCAATATTGTTAGGATGTCAGTTTTCAAACTGATCAGTAGACTCAAATACAATCCCAATTAAAACCCCAGTAGGACTTCTGAAGAAATTCTTAAATTCATATGGAAATGTAAAGCTATATCAAAACAACTTTGAAAAAGAGCAAAATTGGGGACCTAACACTACCTAATTTGAAGACTTACTGTCAATTGAGAGAGTATGATATTGGTGTGAAAACTGACAGACTATATCTGTCAAAAGAGAAAGTCTGGAAGTAGACCCATGTAATTATGGATAGCTTATTTTCAACAGAGCTGCAAAAGCAATTCAGTGGAGAAGGGAAAGTTTTTTCAACAAATGATGATGGAACAAATGGGTATCCATATGCAAAAAAAGCCCCAACACTTCATTTCATACCTTGTATAACAGATAAAAATTGACTCAAAGGATCATTGATCAAACTAGAAAACTTCAAGAAGAAATCATAACCATTGTGATCTTGGCTCAGGCAAAGGCTTTTATTAATGAATTAGACTTTAATAAATGTGAAAACTTTGGTTCCTCTAAAGACACTATTTAAACAATGAAAAGATGAGCCATAAACTCAAAGTTGCAAATCATATATCTGATTTACATTCAGAGTATATAAAAAATGCTTGTAACTCAATAACTGAAACAAACAAAAAAGCTTAGAGTAAAAGGACAAAAGATTTCATTAGGTAGTTTACCAAGCAGGATTTGTGAATGGCAGATAAGCCCATGGAAAAAATGCTCACTATCATTAATCATTAGGGAAGTGCAAATTAAAACCAAAATGAGATTGAAAAGATTGATCATAACAAGTGCTGATGAAGATGTGAAGGGACTGTCACTCTTACACTCTCCTACTCTGCTAGTGAGAGTCTAAGTTGGTATAACTATAATGGAAAAATTTGGCAGTTCCTAAATTGGCAACTTTTAAAAGTGCTAACCATGCAGCTTGATTCAGACATTCCACAAATAAATATTTACTCGAGAAAAATAAAAGCATATGTCCATACAAAGACTTACAAGCGAATTTTCACAGCGGCTTCATTTGTAATATCAAAACCTGAAAAATACCCTAATGTTTATCAACAGATAAATGGAGAAATAAATTATATGCATCTGTGCAGTGGAGTACTACTCAGTGATAAAAAAGAATGAACTGTTGTTACACGCAGTGACATGGATGGACCTAAGAATAATTGTGTTGAGTGTGTTAAAAGATAAACTGAGGTACAGTAAAATTTGAAAAGTTATTTGAGCAGACATAGGGTCCAGTTAAGCAGTGTCAAACTGGAAGTGGTTAGGATTGCTCCACCAGTAGGAGCTGGGGCATGGTTTTTCTAGAGGATACATAGAAGCAAAGCAAGGAAATGATTTGATTGGCTCTAGCTTAAATGGCTATATTTTCTGGGAAAGCCTAGTACACTCTTTGTAATTGATTGTTCTTCTTTGGGACATTAACAAGCAAAATAAGCCAAATAAAAGTACATATTGTATAATTCCATTTATATAAAATTTAGAAAATTCAAAATAATCTATGGTGTCAAAAAGAAATATAGTTTGGGAACAGAATTATGAGGGGAGAAATGGAACAGTAGGCTTACAAAGGGGCCTAAGAAAACTTTGGGGGACAGTTATTTTCAAGATAATTTTCATTATCTTGATTATCGTGATGGTTTCGTATGTCAAATTATCAATTTTACACTGCAGAAGTATGCAGTTTGTTTCCATTAAACTTCAATCAAAGTGTTAAAACAAAACTATTTTCCTTTAAAAGGGGAATGGAATTATGAAGCTCAGAGTTTTTACCAACCTGGAAGAGATTTTTAGGACTTGAGTGTGACTTCAGCTTGCCTGAGGTATTCACAATGGAAACAGTGAGATATGTGGCTATAAAACTTCTGGTGTTATTTCCTTCACTCCAGAAGGTGAACAGAGAGAGAATGAAAGACCCAGTTAGGGTTAGGGAGGTGATTTCCTAAAGCACCAAATTTAATTACTTTTATAGTTAGGTGACAAAAATAAAAAGTTTCATTCATTATTGATATTCAGCTTTAAACAAAAAAAAAAAAGCCCCAGCTCTGAAATAATTAGTAACTAATTCCAAGGATTGGGTCAGTGTCTATACGTATATGAGGAAACAGTTCTTGTTTATTAAAAATTCACTAGCTATTAGTTTAAAGTGCCCCATTGTTCTTATATTACACTAGTAAATTCTTTTTCTTTTCTCTTAGAAGGAGAAATAAATACGCAACTGCACTGTGCATAATGATGTTCAGACTAATGTTGTTACCAACCAAAAAACAAATAGCAATGTGTTGTCAGCTTCCTGGGTAGAAGTGACATAAGGGGCAGACTGGTTTTATCATTTCTCAGATCCAACTGTTTGATGATTACTGTGATATTACTAAGTTGGAAAGGAAGAAAACACAAAACTTAAATATACAGGGTAACGCATGTACAAATAGATCATTTTCATTTTCTTGCTGTATAAAATTTAGATGCAGACCCTTTTAAGTTGAGTGTTTTAATGAGAAGGCTCTTAATATGTGTTAAAAGTATAAGCAAACATATCATCTTTCTGCAGATTATCTCTGATTATCTCTCTGAACCATGTTAGCATTCACTCTATTAAATAGGCTGTTTCGGTAGTTAGGACTTTTAGCCGATACCTATTATCATAAGCTAGCTTGAAATGATCTCCTAAAGATGATGAAACAAATGAGACCAGGCAAAGCTGTAGCTCTGTCCATGGAGTGCTTCAAGCCGCAATACGCAAAGCAACTCAGGAGGAAACAATAGCGAATAAAGTGGCTCTTTTAAAATCAAAGACAACATGCTAACCTCTACTTTTAAAGAATTCGTCTTTGCAAGTAACTATACTTTCAAATTAAATATACATCTGTACAATATGAAATGGATTCTGTGGCCAAAATTAGCCACTGAAGTTACCTCCTCCAGATTGTCTATAATTATAAATGCAGTTAATAAGGGTAGGCTAAGCTAAGAGGTAACAACAAAATCAGTCTCAGTAACAATGCATATGGGGAAGCCTGGAATGCTGCAGTCCAGACCTTTTTTCAGGTCACAAAGAGTCGGACATGACTGAGTGACTGAACTGAACTGTGCATATCAGATATCTGGTTTTTGTTGATGTTACACATCTGCCATAGGTCAGATATTCTGTCTCACAGAGCATCTCCCTTGGTGACTCAGATGGTCAAGAATTCACCTGTAATGCGGGAGACCTGGGTTCGATCCTTGGATTGGGAAGATCCCCCAGAGAAGGGAACGGCTACCTGCTCCAGTATTCAGCCTGGAGAATTCCATGGACAGAGGAGCCCAGCAGGCTATAGTCCATGGAGTCGCAAAGAGTCAGCGACTGAGCGACTTTTCACTTTCACTTTAGTGTCTCCACTACTGAGACCGATGGAAGCTCCACTATTGTAACTGAACCAGCTGGAACACGTGGCCTCCTTGGTCATTGCAGAGGGAAGGGAGAGCTGGAGAGCCACACACACTAGCCTTTTTTCAGCATAAAAGTGACATGCTCTTTCACTCACAGTACATTGACCAGAGTAGGGGTATGGTTCCATTTAACTGCACAGTTGGAGAATTGGCAAGGAGTCCATGGATATTCAGTCATAAGTAAATGTCCTTGCCTCAGAAGGATGATCACATTTTTACATAACATGAGTTCCACTTGGCCTGGCACCTTTGAAATAAATACCCTTAATAGAACATTTAATGTTAAATAATTAAAGTATCCAACTGATAAAGATGCTTATAAGAAGGCCTTTTTATGTCACATAAATTTTTTATGTATTCTCATTTGTTAATAAGGAAGGGGGAGAGAGAATCAATACATTCTTTAGTTTACCATTATTCATATAAATAGTAAATTGCTAGTTTCCACTTTCTGAATAATCAAAATGACCTTACTTCAGACCACAAAGTGAGATTGGGAATATGTGGCTACAGTAAAAAGTTGAAATGTATTTTGAAAATAGCTAGAGTGAGTTCAGGCATCTTTAGTTAGGAGTTTCTCATGCTAGGGATCTCTCAGTCCCAGTTTTTGCTGAGTTGTAATGGGCCTTTTACCTCCAGTAAAGTTAAACCATTGAGGAAGAGAATCTTTTATCATGATAGAATTATCTTGAGCTTTTATTTAGGCTGTTCCCTGAGTTTTTTGAGGGGACAAATCAAATATGCGAAGAATCTAGGGTAGCAGCAACAGGGTACTATTAAGAGTCCCTTTGCCTTCTTAGGAATGCCAAGAAGATTATTTATATTCAGGCCATCAAATCTAAATCCTCAGTATCCGTATCAGCCTAGACATCTGACCTGTTAACTTGTTATCTCAAAGAGAAAGAGCTCATTATTATTTTGCAGATAGGAAATTAAAAAAAAAAAACAGTGGAAAAGAGAATCCTCACAAAATTCCTGTTAAAAATCAACATCTTTTAGTGAAAATAAGTATTTTAATCTGCTGTTCTGAAGAGCCCCTTTTTGCTTGAGATGCTGGTTGTCCATCATGTACACTGCAAAATCTGGTACTTGAAGCTTCCACTGTGGGACTACAATCTTCTTGCTGCCATTGCTGCTTAGCTTCTTCAGTCATGTCCTTCTCTGTGTGACCCTAAGAACTGCAGCCGGCCAGGCTCTTCTGTCCATGGGATTCTCTAGTTAAGAGTACTAGAGTAGATTACCATGTTCTCCTCCAGGGGATCTTCCCAACCTAGGGATTGAACCCGGGTCTCCTGCATTTGCAGGAGCCACTGGGGTATCTTCCACAATCTCCTTAGAGTTGCTCATCTTGCCTACCCCAGAATACCTTAGACATCCTGATGTCATCTTCTCTCATATATTATGAGTTTCACAAACACTTATTAAGCACTTAATAAGTTTCAGGAAGCAGGATTTATTAAATATAGTTTTGAAGAAGACATGGCCAGTGTACTTGAGGAACTTACAGACCAGATAGGGGAGAGAGACAGGTCAACTGGTATTTCGGTATGATATGGAAGTACTTAAGGGCTTTATTCCAAATGCCCCTCTTTACCTATACTCTCCTTTCTCATACAAGTACATGCTCCTAGCAAATTTATCACTCTGGTCTCTCTACTGTGCACCAGCTGTTGACTTGAAGTGTCTACGGGTAGGTATCTTTTAGACACCTCAACTTTAGTATATCCCACACAGAGCTCCTGGTTTTCACTCCTGTAATTAGTGCGTCTCTCCCAGTAAGTGGCGCTGTTATCCATCTATTGTCTTATCTTGGATCTTAAGCCTTGGAGTCATCTTTGATTCTTCCCCTATTCTTATTCTTCATATTTCAGCCCATTGGAGAGTCCTGTTGGTTTCAACTCTAAGATATATCTTGAATCTTATCTACTGCAATCATTCTGCACCACCACCACTCCAGTTAATGCCAACATCATTTCTTACCTGGACTGTAGTGACCTATAACTGGTTTCCTCGTTATCCCTCCAATTAATTCTTCATGCAGTAGCCAGACAAATCTTAGAATGGAGGAAGATTGAATTACCTTCTTTGCTTAAAACCTTTCAGTGGTATCTCACCATGAAACTTCTCTGAGGCCTGTAAGACTTCACATGGTTTGGTCACTGCCTCTGCTTCTTCATCTTCATCTTATGCTCCATTCTGCCTCCCTAAGTGGGTTCTTAGCCATGATGGTCTACCTTGTTTTCCTTGAACTTGCCAAGCTCTTTCTCACCAAAGGATGCTTGCCTTGGTTTTCTCTCTGCCTGTCTATTTTTTGCTTTGGTTTCTTATTTAGATCTCAGGTCAAATGTCACACATTCTCAGATAGCCTTTCCTGGTAACCTAGTCTTTATCATATCACTTTGTTTATTTCCTTCAAAGTGACTATTATAATACCATGTCAAGTAATATAATGAAAGACTGTGACAAACTGAACGAGGGGAATGATAAATAAAACAACTGATACTGTTTTACACATCTGAGAAGATGTGTTAAAAAAAAATATACAGAGGGGAGAAAAAAATTTACAAGTCACATATGTGGCATAGGACCTGGTATCCAGAATATATAAAGAACTCTAAAAGCTCAGCAATAAGGAAACAGACAACCCAATTAAAAAAAATTAAAATTTAAATAAGCACTTCATCAGAGAAAATATCTTGATGATAAATAAGCGCATGAAAAGATGCTCAGCATCATTAGTCATTAAGAAGATGCAAGTTAACAAAACCACAATAAGATACCACTACACACCTATTAAAATGATTTTTTTAAAAGCAACAAAAAAAAATGGACACTAGGAAATCCTGGAAAGGATGGGGAGCATCTGGAATTCTCATTCATTACTGGTTGGAATGTAAATGGCTTGATCATTTTGGAAAGAGTTTGGCAGTTCCTTATAAAGTTAAGTATACATTTACATATGACCCTGCTATTCCACACAAAAATTTGAATAAGAATTTTTATGCCAACTCTATTAATAATTTACAAAGCCTGTATATAACCCACATATCCCTTCAGTTGGTGAATGAATAGACAAATAAGGGTGCATCCATGTTATGGTCTGCTATTTGACAGTGAAAAAGGAACAGGTTAAAATAGACACAGCAGCGTGGATAAATCTCAGATGCATTTTGCTAAGTTAAAGAAACAAGATTCAGAAGGCTACTTACTGTGCAGTTGCATTCATATGTCATTCTATAGGCAGCAAAGCTGTGGCAATGGAAGACAGATCAGTGGTTGCCAGGGTTAGAGGTTAGGGGAGGGTTTCACTGCAGAGAGTCAGCACAAGGGCGTGTGTTGGGTGTGAGAGAGCTATTCTGTGATTGCTGTGGTGGCAGTTTTTTTTAATTCATAGAACAGCACACCAAAACCAGTGAATTTAATTGTCTATGAACTTCAAAATAAACTTAGAAAAGATCATGGACTTTAATCTGTAAGTACTGGGTAAACCTTGATTTTGGTTTTTTGTTTCATCATGCTGGTTCTTGTACCACCAGTCCAACAATACTCAGTTTTTATCTTTTTTCCAGAAAAGAGGTATCTGGCTCCAGGAAGTGTTGGTTTTCCTCAGGCAGTCTGTTTGACAGTGACATTTTTTGAGCTGGTGGTACTGTATTGATTCTTCTCATTTTCTATTAGCTTTTGTTAAATGAATGAGGTTTTTATTTTCTTACCATGAATTTGCATTATTTCCAGGATTTAATTTTTAATTTTATAGAAATGATGCTTTTTAAAACTACTTGTGGAAAGATATTGTTAAAACTTATATTTTTCTAAGAGTGGCATGGTTTTCAGTGCTTTATGATAAACCCAACATTCCGTATGTGAACTGTAAACTCTTTAACCTCAAAAATAGATTAAGAAGGTACATAATATAGTGTTTTCCCCAATTTTTAACACTCTGTGCTCATCTCTAAGAAAACAGCTGTGTCCTCCAGAGGATAAAAACATTGAGTTAACATTTATCAGACCGTGTTTTGTACGCTAACTTCATTATATTTTGTCACAATCCATTGTGTAAATGTTAGGTTAATTACTTGAAACCCAGACCTACTTGCTTGAAAAATTTCCATTTTGAAGTACATTGGAGTCATTAGTCACTGCACCTTTTGATCTCCTTTGAAAACTTCCCAGCATTTATTTTTCTATTATCTCCCTCAACAAAGGATAACCATTTTTTGTCCTGCTGATGTGTGTTCTAGTGTGTATAGCTCTGTTTCTTGAGTCCGTAGAATACAGGGTTGAATTTGGAATGCATCCCCAACATCCTGCACCATTTGAAACTTATCCCATTTTCTGATGTCTTCTCTTTCCAAAAAGCAACTTGATTTATTTATGTAACAGTTACTGCAGTTGTAGCATTTTAATTTCCTCTATCATCTTCTCTCTCCATTTGGGATGATATGCAATATGCAAGGGGACATTTGATGTTCCAGTGGATATCATAAGAGAATGTTGAAGAGCTAAGTAGTGAACATTCTTCATGCAGAATCTATTCATCTGACTGTCCTCAATCACAGGGTGGTACTGTAGCTATATCCTCATCTACATCATAGCATTTCTTTTAAAACTCATCGTTTAAAACTCATAAACCAAATATTTAAAAGCACTCTGGATGTTTACTTTGCTGAGCCTTACTGTTGATTTTGTTGTTTTATGGAATGCTGTAGAGGAGTCCATTGTTAATCACGTCCTAACCCTATAAAATATGTAACAAGCTGCTGAACAGAATGATGACAGCAGACAGAAAAGAGAGTTTCATTTGAATTCATGCAAATGTAGAGGTTTCCCAGAAAGCCATTTTTAAAGTATGAGCCACATTTTGAAAATAAAACAAAGAATAACGCCTTGGAGTAGAAATCTGTAATGAAACCCATAATAGCTGAAAGAGTACAATAAATTCTGCAGGGAGAGCCTTCCATTTTCTGTTCCTTTTCAAATTCTAATACTAAACTCGATTAGCAGTCAGTATAAAATGATGAGACATGAAGCCCTGCTGGTGTAAAACTATTACTAATCTGTTACTTTGCATAAATTTTCACTCAAATGATTGTCTGTGGTCTTCTTATGAAGGACCTGCTATACGCTTTCCAGCTAAACAGATGAGGCCTATTAACCATCGCCTTTGAATGAATGGTGTTGGAATTTGCAGGCATTGCACTTTTTACAAGTTGGGAAAAGAAAAGGATTACAAGCAAGGAAAACAAGGGTATTTACTCCAATCAGAGATCAGTGTTCTTATGTGAATATGTTAATTGAAGTCCGTTTCATTAGTTTTAGTGCCACATTAAGGAAAAGCAGAAAGACATTTTTACTCTTATTTTAAAGATCTGTATATTGTAAAATATTCACCTTTCTCTATCTCGGTCACATCATTGTTTTACTTCTAATAATTACAACAAGAAATTTATCATTTCCTCTCCCACAAACTCTGATCTTTCTCTGATTTTTCCTGTTTCAGTTCATGTTGTTTCTTGGTCAGACAGACTTATAATTTAAACAGGCTTTGATTCTTTTCCTCTTAATTCACATGTTTAAACAGAGGCCAAGTTCTTTTGATTCATCTTTCATAATTTCTCTCATATCTGTCTCTCTTTCATTCCCACTGCCGGCATCCTAGTGCAGGCCATTATGGACTCATGCCTAAATTATTACAACTTTAATTGGTTTCCCAACCTCTAGTTAATTCCCTTCCAATTCATCCTGCATGTTACCAGTAGATTTATCTTACTGGAATGTGGCTTTTCTTTTATTAATTTGGAAGTTTAGAAGTGATTGTAAAAATAATTGAAACAGTGTTATGAAGAGCTGCCATAGTATAGGTATGTTGGCTTTGGAACCAAACAAACTTGGGTTGGAATCTCAAATTAATTTTTCAGTAGTGTATGACAGAGATTTTTTGGGTCTCAAGGTCTTCAACTAAAAATAGTGAAAATAGTATCATGGTTATTGATGTTATATGTGAAGTACCTAGATTAGTGTGCTCAATTGGTGATGGTTATTAGTAGTAGTAGTATTGTTATCTTCAGGACAAAATGGAGAAAGGGAACAGGGTTTATAAGATGGAACTGGCAGTAATGCTCCTGATTAGAAGGCATAAAGGGACAAGAGCCCTTCTACACTGGCAGATGCTTCTGAAAATAAGAAAAATTAAAAATCTTTTATTTCTTAAAATGTTTACATTCTTATATGTGTTTAGGTCTCCACTCCTTAAATAGACTACAGAATGTAAATTTTCAGATACAGGAACTAAGACTTTACAAACCCAAGGATCGAAGGCCGTTGGTTTTAGTGATTAAAAGCTTAATGTTCTTGTTCCAGATGGCAGCTTCATAGAGAGCAATCGGTGCCAAATGGGAACAAAAGAGAGAGATAGATGTGAGAAAAATTATCAAAGATCAGTCAGGAGTAAACTGTGGCAGAAAAATGGAGACAGAGAGTAGCAGACCTTTTATCTGGTAAGTTTAGGCTGAGAAGAAGGAATGAAACAGGGCTCTGGCTGTAGTGTCCCTGGCAACAGGGATAAGGGACGGCTTTTCCATACAAACTGGTGACATGAAGTGTTAAGAAGACAGAAAGGTCAACCCCCTTCACCACTGCAACAAAAAGAATGAGATATCTAGGAATTAACTTACCTAAGGAGACAAAAGACCTGTACACAGAAAATTATAAGACACTAATGAAGGAAACCAAAGGTGACATAAACAGATGGAGAGATAGTCCATGTTCCTGGGTAGGAAGAATCAATATTGTAAAAATGACTATACTGCCAAATGCAATCTACAGATTAAATGTGATCCCTATCAAATTACCAGTGACATTTTTCACAGAATTAGAACAAAAAATTTCACAATTCATGTGGAAACACAGAAGACCCCAAATAGCAAAAGCAGTCTTGAGAAAGAAGAATGGAGCTGGAGGAATCAACCTTCCTGACTTCAGATTATACTACAAAGCTACAGTCATCAAGCCAGTATGGTACTGGCACAAAAACAAAAATATAGACCAATGGAATGAACCAATAGACCCAGAAATAAGCCCATGCACCTATGGGTACCTTATTTTTGACAAAGGAGACAAGAATATACAGTGGGGCAAAGACAGCCTCTTCAATAAATGGTGCTGGGAAAACTGGACAGCTGTATGTAAAAGTATGAAATTAGAACACTTCCTAACACCATACACAAAGATGAACTCAAAATGGATTAAAGACCTAAATGTAACATCAGAAACTATAAAACTCTTGGAGGAAAATATAGGAAATATACTCGATGACATAAAGCAAGATCCTTTATGACCCACCTCCTAGAGTAACAGAAATAAAAACAAAAGTAAACAAGTGGGACCTGATTAGGCTTAAAAGCTTTCGCACAGCAAAGGAAACTATAAATGAGGTGAAAAGACCACCCTCAGAATGAGGGAAAACAATAGCAAATGAAACAATTTACAAAGGATTGATTTCCAAAATATATAAGCAGCTCATACAACTCAATGCCAGAAAAACAAATAACCCAATCAAAAAGTGGGGAAAAGACCTGAACAGACATTTCTCCAAAGACGACATACAGATGGCTAACAAACACATGAAAAGATGTTCAACATTGCTCATTATTAGAGAAATGCAGATCAAAACTACAATGAGATATCACCTCACATCAGTCAGAATGGCCATCATCAAAAAGTCTACAAACAATAAATGCTGGAGAGGGTGTAGAGAAAAGGGAACACTCTTGCACTGTTGGTGGGAATGTGAATTGATACAGCTACTCTGGAAGATGGTAGGGAAATTCCTTAAACTAGGAATAAAACCACCATACATCCCAGCAATCCCACTCCTAGGCATATACCCCGAGGAAACCAACATTGGAAAAGACACATGTATCCCAATGTTCATTGCAGCACTATTTACACAAGCTAGAATATGGAAGCAACCTAGATGTCCATTGACAGATGAATGGAGAAAGAAGTTGTGGTGCATATACACAATGGAATATTACTCAGCCATAAAAAGGAATGCATTTGAGTCAGTTCTGATGAAGTGGATGAAGCTAGAACCTATTATACAGAGTGAAGTAAAGTCAGAAGAGAAAGATAAATATCATGTTCTAAGGCATATATATGGAATCTAGAAAAATGGTACTGAAGAATTTATTTACAGAGCAGCAGTGGAGAAGCAGACATGGAGAATAGACTTATGGACATGGGGAGAGGGGAGGAGAGGGTGAGATGTATGGAAAGAGTAACATGGAAACTTGTATTACCATATGTAAAATAGATAGCCAATGGGAATTTGCTGTATGGTTCAGGAAACTCAAGCAGGAGCTCTGTATCAACCTAGAGGGAAGGGATGGGGAGGCAGGTTCAAAAGGGATGGGATGTATGTATAGCTGTGGCTCATTCATGTTGAGGTTTGACAGAAAATAACAAAATTCTGTAAAGCAATGATCCTTCAATAAAATAAATAAAAATAATGTCTCTTCATTTTCACACACACAAAAAAACAAAACAGAAGGGAACCAATATGGATGAAAAGTGTGGAAACAAGGACCTTCATGAGTTGGAAAGATTAATGATACTGTTCTTTATATATATATATTTTTTGCATGACACTTGTGCTGCTTTGGGGGCACTTCATATGTGGTCATCATCCTTGTATCATACAAATGGAGCTGGCTTCTTCCTTTGCCTCTTTTCTGCATCTCTTTATTGTTGTCATCTTTGAGGAATCTCACTGTGCTTGCCACTTTCAAACATTTGAGAAAACACATTTTAAAGCCAGTGGGAGTTAAAAGAAATGGTAGCAGTTGCTAAATGAGACAACTTTTTGTGTAATAATCCCTTGTTACCTAAAAACCCAGAAAGAAAATGGCTGAGACTCATCAATTAGTTTACTTCAAGGTTTATCAGACCTTCTGGTCTGTTTAAGCTCTGGGCTTGGAAGGACCATGATCTCTAGAAATGTGTGTTCGCCTTCACAGAGCTTACACTTAAGTAAGCACAATATACCCACAATACAAGACATTTGTTCAGCAGATATTTGTTAAATTTGTGGTTATAATACTATATGCCAACTTCTGTGCTAGGTAATGAGGATAAAAGAGGTTATGAGACAGAGGCTGTCCCCTTGAAGTAATTATAGTGTATAGTTATATATTAACTCCAGTTTGTAACAGGTTCCTTTTGTATAGTACAAAGCAGCCATATAGTTTAGAGTTATCAGGGATCACACGTGTGGTTGGAATATCAGAAAAGAAATCATTTATCATTTATTCAAGCTGAATCTTGAAAAGGTGGATAGGCTTTCAATAAAGTAAAAGAAGGGGTTAGTGAAACTTGAGTGAGATATTAACAAAAATAATTGATCAAAACGGGGAAACCATTTGCAGGGCCCAAGTGTTTTTCGAGAATAAGTGATGGATGAAGCTTCATCAGCCACCTGGTTTAGTTCTCAGTCTTGCGTGCACATCACAGTCATCTGGAGAGCTTGTTAAAATGCAGTTTCCCAGGCACTTTCCCCCTCTGAGTCACGAAACCAAAACAAGGGTCCTAGAGAATGCACTGTTTGCTATATCCTATTATTTTCTGTTTAATAATTATCTCAGGTGGTTCTAATTCTGTTTGTACTTGAAATACACTCAGAGAAACACTGACTTGGTCCTAAACATTCAGCCACTGCTTAAACTCTTCTCTAAGCATCTCTGCCCTAAATGGTTATCTACTCTTTGCATGAATTGGGACTTTGTCTTCTCACACTGCCTGCTTTGTCTGAATAGCCTTGCCAAGAAAGCTCTTGCCTAGCCCCCCCTGCATAAGGCCACAGAAAACAGTCTTGGCCTTTTCCTAAGTGAGATCCCTTCAAACATTGGAAGACTCTCCTCTGCAGGCTGAACACACCAGGTCCTCACTGTTGGGTTCCGAGTCCTTTCTCTGCCTTGGATGCTTGCCTCTGAGTGCATCCCAGTCTCTCTGTGACCTTTGTAAAGGGTTGCGCCCAGAACTAAACCTTATTACTGCATGGCCTCTGAATTGTGAGTGAATAGTACCCAGATGAGCCATGTGGTTTTATCAATTACTTCCTCATATGGTCCTCATAAATATTGTAATGGAAACATGGGGTCAAAGAGTTGATTGGAATAACCTTTATGAAGAGCTTATGTACACTGAGAAAAGGAAGGGACTGGAACTGGCTTGTGTGCTTGATAATTGTTAGCTTCTAAACTGGGGGGCATAACAGTGAGGGAGAATACTGTTCTTGTCCCTTTTATTCTCCTGTGCTTAATTTTACCCTCCACCTTGGCTTATAAAAATATGCATCTCTTATCTTCTTCTCTCAAATGTCTTTCTCTCTCCCCTTCTCTTTCTTTGTTTCTTTTTTTTTTTCTTTCCTTGTGTGTTAAAAATTTTGCATATGTCAGGTTAGAGAGTTCATCTGCGCATTTATTCCCTTGCAGGTTCTTTTGGGTAGGGCAAATGTAATACAGTCCTGGAGAGTGTGGGCAGGAGAGGAGGGGCTTTGACCGAGGGACGGAGTAAAGTCAGCCATTTGCACCCCTTGTCTTCCTCTTGTGGGGCCCCTGACACTCCTCTGGTTGCTACAGAACATTCTTAGGCTTGGGCTCTGGGGTTAAGTTAACCAGAGCTGAAGCCGAACAAGCTGAATTTAAATTATAAATCACCGTTTGGAGAGTTAGGTAAATGCAGGTCTTCTGGTCTCTCTTAAAGCTGTTGAACCAGGACTGAAGAATGTTCATGTATCTTCCTGTGGGTTTCACCCTCCAGTGGCTGCAGTTTTAACTTGATTTTTTTTTTTTTTGGAAAATCCACCGACTTCTTTGAGTTTACCGCCAGAAAAACTTAACTGTGATTTTTTTCAAGATAAGGCATATTCTTAATATGACAAAAGTATATCATATAGCCTTTTTCTAATAAGAGGCTGGTGGGTAGGGCAAAGGGGATGGGGAGATAGTGTTTTTTTCTTTTTCTGTAGAAAGTCTTGTAATAATTTTTCTTGTTTTGTAATCTTACTTATTCAGAAAAGATGTCTAGTCTTTTTTCCTTTGGGTCAAAGTTCAGTGTGACTGGGCAAGATCCATACATTGATGTCCTTGAACTTTTCCACTATCTTGCTGTTTAACAACATACAGAATTTTGAAGACTGTTAGAGCACTTGTTTCTTCTCCTGCTGGTATTTTTCTTCTGGAATAAGGATGCCAGTGGGCTTTATATGAACTCAACCCACTTTCCAGATATTACAAGCATTTTAGTTTCTTTTTGACTTTGCTGAATAATTTGCAACATCTTTTGTTTGTTGCTTGTTATACCAGATGATTGAAAAGTCCCTTGAGTCTCCTCCTATTTTTCTGATCCCAAAATTGACAACTGAATTTAAGGGCTATATACATTGGCCCAAATTCCTTGTCTCTAATTGATATGTCATATATACTTCCATTAACAAAGCAGCAGCCCTTTTCGAAGTCTTTACTGCAGCATTTCCTCTTAGTGCTAGTCAACGTTTATAGAACTTGATATACTTTCATTTACTTAAAAAAAACACATGCAGTTAAGTTCTCTTGGCAAAAATCTGAGCAATGACAGTTCTTTTAATGAGTTGTAAAATTACCATTAATAACGAAGGAAAATATAAATTACATGGGAGAGAGTTATTGTTGTTGTTGTTTTTAAACAAGGATTTTTATTTTTAAGGATAATTCAGGCTTTCTAATTGGCCTGGTGCTCAGGAATTTTTGCCATCCCTATTTTAATTTGCCTAGATTGGTTTGCAGGATTTGACCTATGACTTGTCAGAATGTGTTGAGGAGATTGATTTCACTTTGCCTACCTATTTAGTATAGTAAACATTTGCTATGGCATCAAACAGATCTGGGTTCATATTCAACTATGTGACTTTGGGTACTACCTCTGAGCCTCAGTTTCCTTATCTATAACATAAAATGGCTAATACTAGGCTTACCTCATACAGTCCAGGATTAATTGAAATCATAAAAGTAAAGATGTGCTCGGTGCCTGGCGTACATTTGGCACTCAGTAAATGCAGGTGTCAGAGGTGAGCAAGAGTGGTCCATGAACAGAGTCCGCTTCACCACTTGCTGAGAAATCAGACACTAAGCAAATTCTTATAAGAGCAGTCGTGTAATGTTGGTTCCTTAAGCAGTGTGAGTGAAGAACAGGGTGCATTTGTAAGGAGGATGCGTTTCTGTGGTCGGTCTCTGGTTCAGGTTCACTCTGACTGAGCGTGTTGTGTCTTCTGCTAGACAGACGATGCCCAGGTACCTGATTCATGGGGGTGAGGTCCTCACCATTCAGGTGTCTTGCTTTTGTTTTGCTCTAATGTTTTACTCTTGGCTTCAGTGAGAACTTTCCTGGGAGGACCAGTAAGTCCTCTGTCAGGTGGGAGAGGAATTTTATTACTGACATTTAAATATGCTTTTTCAACTACTACCCAGATTGTGTGCCTCTAGAACAGTTTTTCAATTTTTTGTCTCTTCAGCAATACACATATATAAATGTGTGTGTATCTGTATACATATATATACACACATACACACATACTCAATAAATTTTATTAGCTGAAAGGTAGCACGTGGTCTTTTGTCCCTCTTGATATATCCATCTCACCAGGTTATATAGTAACTATGTCAATACAAATGTCCTCTGGAATTATAAATTCCATGCATTCATTTCAAGATCTGCTGGTGATAGAATTTATTTCAGTATGTAGTCATTCAGTATGCTTTCTCTATTCAAATGTCTATATTTAAAGAAAAAAAAACTGTTATGTGGATAACCCCAAGAGAAGATTTTTTTAAAATATCTATTTTAAGAAAGTTTTTTAAAATAGATAGACATATTCTTAACCCTTCTACATAGATGCAAGACCAGCCTAGACTCAGCTAAAGTGTTTTATGTATTTGCTCTTCGGTTCATAGAGGATATTTGTCTGTAATGTCAGGTTTTCAGTCTCTGTTGGTATTCCTCATGGAGACTTGAATCTATTTTTCTCTGATTAAGTCAGTATAGAAGTGTTGTCCAGTCTTGTTTAAGAAATTGTTTATGTCGCCCTCTGTGTCACAAGGTCCTATCACCACAATCCATTTACCTGCTAAGTAAATATTTGCTTGACATACCAAGCAGAAATCAAGATGATTCTGTCTGGCTTGAGCTCCTTACAATGTTTTTTTTTGTTTGTTTAAAAAAAGCCTTGCTACTTCTGTTTTCTACATCTCAAGTGAGACGGTTCTGTTACTCCCTCCACCTTTCCTTCCTCATAGGAAAGGGGCGTCTGTTGCTGAGCAGAACAGATAGGGTGAAAATTCTGATGGCATCATATTAGCATGAGTATCTGTTTTTCTAGGAACTCAGTACGTTTGTTTTTCTTTTATACATACAGCAAGACTCTTACTGTATGAATTCAGGTCTATTACAGACTAAATCCTGTCCCAACAGAAAAATAGAGTCTAACAAAAAAAAGCCTGCTCTCCAACCAGCATTATGAAAGTGCCATAGTTTTGTAATATGTATTTCTGTACATTGTAATACGGAGAAGCCATTCTTTCTTGCCATGATTTCACTTGGACCCTTAAAATAGGAACTTTTGCCTTCTCTGAGGAATTTTGTAGATGAAGCTTCATGTTTAAGGGAGTGTCTGGTTTACCTCTTAACTATAATTTTGGGCTGTGTAATTGTATGTCTTATTTTAGCTCGTGCCATATGTAAAATTGGACTGTTGATAACATCTTGCTGTCAGGAATAACAAGACACTACATGGAAATCACTCTGAATAGTATCTGGCATATAGTAAAAACTCAGTAAATGTTAGCTATTGTTTTCTTCCCTGTATCCCCCAGGATGGAGATGATAGGTTTTCCTCTTTTTTTTTTTTTTAGGTTTTCCTCTTTATAACTGTCTATAACATCTAAAATAGGATTCTCTGTTCAGAAACCTCTTGCAGCCACCTTTTCCCCTGAAAAAAAATTGTGAGAATTGGTAAAGAAATGGGGAGGAGCTAGATACATCCAAAAGAACCATTAGCACCCAAGAAAAATGGAAACCAACCTCTAACCTGACCCCTTTAGAGCTGTGCGCAGTGCCACAGCACTTTGGGCCTAGGGTCAGAACACCAAGAGTAATGCTCCCTGAGAGGTTTCTCTTCTACTGTAGTGTTAGCTCTGAGTTCTGTAGAATAGTGGTTTTTAACCCTCAGGGTTATAATTATCTTTATTGCCTTCATAGGCAGTCACTAAGCTTCTCCACTTCTCCATAGGGTGTTTCTGGGGATCATATGATAAAAAGGATTATAGTTTTCTATAGGAAAAATATACGTGTAAATTACTTTGCTAACTTAGACCAGCATCAAAAAATTCTAGATTTGGTCAAAGCTATTGATAAATTGAAAAAGCAAAACACATCAAATAAAACATTTTTAGGCTCTTGAAATTGCTGAAAGTCATGAATTTGAGGTTTCAGAAGGGCTCATAAATGATCTAGTCTAACCCATTCATTTTACATTTAATAAAGAAGCCCAGAGATGCCGATGGTTTTCCGAATTTATACAGCTAGTTAAGGGAAGAGCCAGGAGTGGAACCCAGATCTCCTGGCTCCCTGATCAGTGTTCTATTATATCACATTATCCTTTAAAAGTTTATAAAATATGCATAAATGTTTGATTAGAATGTGTGGTGTGGAGACCCTGATGTACTATAAAGTAGACATTCTACACATTAAACATGTGTCTACTATGCCATAAATTTGACATAACCTAACAGTGGTATGTTAGCTATAATATTCAATAAACATATCATTAACACTGATGGTGCTTGTCTTTTTATAATTTAGAAGGGACTTGATGGGAAGAATTCAGATAGCTTGTTCAACAAAGTTTGTCACTTTACAGAAATATTAAGAAAGTTGTCCAGAAGTTGTCCTAGTCTCTTTTAAACTTCCTCCTCCTGTCATACTGCACCCCCAGCCTGCCCTTGTCAAGATCACCGATTATGTCTACAGTGCCGAGCCCAGTGGTCTGTTCTGAGTCCTTGTCCGTGTCACCAGTTCCTCCTGTCTCCCTGACCTCTAAAATTGAAGTGCCCTGGACTCTGTCCATGACCCTCTGTTCTTCTCTGTTTGTCATACTCACACTCATCCAGGCTTCAGGGCTGTAAACCATTGCTGGGCTCCCAAATTTATATATTGAGCCCAGACTTTTCTGTTGAACTCCAGACTCATAAATTCAACTGCTCACCTGACACTTGAATGTCTAATAGACATCTGAAATGTAACATAAACAGAGTCACATTACTGGGCTGGCTGCTAGAATCCCCCTTCTGCAGTCTTTCATGTTTCAGTAGATAGCAAGTCCATCCTTTAGCTCAGGCCAAAAACCTTGACATCGTCTAGTCCATTACTGAGTCCTCTTAGTTCTGCTTTCAGAATAATTCCTGAACTGATCTTTGCTCACTATTTGAACAGCCCTCACTCCGTAGAGTAATCTCCAAGGCCCCACAGATATGGTGCTCATTACCTCTTGGGCTTTGTTTTTTACTGGGGGGTTGCTTTGTTTTTTCCTACTCTTTTGCTTATTTTCTCTACTCCAGCCACACTGACCTCTCTTCTGTCCTTGAACACACAGGTGCTCTTGCCTCAGGACCTTTTGAATTTGTTCTTCCCTCTGCTAGAAACTTTTTCCTCCAGATATCTGCATGGCTCGTTTCTTTACCCCAAGTCTTCACTCATATGCCATTTTTTCCGTTAGACCTTCTCTGACTACCCTATTTTGAAAATTGCCAAATGCCTATGTCCTTTACTGTTTTGTTTTTTTCCATAGCATTCATCACCACATACTGTGTATATTTACTAGTTTATTTTGTATTTTTAAAATTTGTTATATGTTTCCCACTAAAATGAAGCTTCCCAAGATCTAGAACTATACATGACACAGAGTAGGTGCTCAGTAAACACATTTGGTCTATTGAAAGAATGAAGGCCCACTCTTCCTTTGTAGGTTTCAGAGGAAAGAATCTGTTTATCTAATTGAGGCTTAAATGCCCCAAAGGCTTATTTCCTAGTAGTATTTCTACTTGAAAATATTGTCTTATTGGTAGTTTGAGGGAAATGTTTTGAGTAGTGCTTTTCACTTGCTCTGCTCTGAACTTGTGGCCTGTCTGTCATTCTCATAGCCCTGCCGAAGAATTGGAGTTATATACTTGCCATCTCTAGAGTGATGAGACAGTGGGAGCACTCGTGTGTGTGTGTAGAGTGATGAGACAGTGGGAGCACTCGTGTGTGTGTGTAGAGTGATGAGACAGTGGGAGCACTCGTGTGTGTGTGTGTAGAGTGATGAGACAGTGGGAGCACTTGTGTGTGCATGTGTGGTCATGCTTGCAGTGTGTGTGAGTGTGTGTGTGTGTGTGTGTGTGTCTGTGTGTGTGTCTGTGTGTGTGGCCATGCTTGCAGAATCTTACATCCCCCACCAGAGACTGAACCTAGGCCCTGGCAGTGAAAGCACTGAGTCCTCACACCGGACCTCCAGGGAATTCCCAGTGATAGCATGCTTAAAGTCATGTCTTTCTACAGTTTTAGAACATCAGAGTCAGTGCTGTGGATGTAGGTGAAAATATCCTGCCTTCTGTGTCCCCAGAGACCACTGGGCTTTGGAGCTGATGGGTTTTGTTTATATTAGAATTCCAGCTTTAACATCCATCCAGCTGTGTGGCTTTGAAAAAATTTCTTAAAATCTGAGACTGGGTCTGACATATCACCCTTTAACATGGGTTGCTTCCCTTTGCCTTTTCTGCTGCCCTCTTTTCTTCGTATCCCTCTCCAGAGAAGAGACTTGATTGCTTGATTTTTCAAATCTTACATACAGAGATCCCTATTTGAAAACTGTCCCATGCTTTAAATTTGTCTTTAGGGTTAATCTTGTGCATTTCAGTATGGTCTTTCTCCCCTAATTATTATTAATGAAACCATCTTCTGCACGTGAACTATGTACTGAACAAAAGCCTAGAATCTTCACTTTGCGAGCATTGCAAAGTAAGACAGATATGTCTTGGATATAAGATTAAAGATGACTGCATCAGAAAACATGTGGAAAGAGTATTATAGCTTTCATAGTCCTTCTCAAAATGTCTTTCTTTTTCAAAGAAATAACAGTAAACCAAGAAAAAGACAGATATTATTTTCACTCTTCTTTTCAGGAACTAGTAGTAAAAATTAATAATAATGGGAAAAGAACATGAATCCAAATAAGATATTTGCATCTTTCTATATTTCTTTTTCCTCAGGCTGTTGGGAGCTGACAAATACAACAGTTGATAAACCTCAGAGTCTCGAAACCAGGGGCAAGATAACTGATTAGAACCCCCTTCCCTCTTGTAAGGAGTGACCAATGGCTGTCACCCTCCTATGGCTACGTGCAGTGGGGCACATCCATGGGCACCTTGCCATTACTTTCCTTGTTCTCCCTTTATCTTTGTGTCACCATGATCTTTCAGTCTTAAAACATACACAGGTTGTCATTATAGACTCTGCATTTATATACTCCTACACCTTAAACCTTGGATTTATTGTAATTTGTTTTAACTGATACATTACTGTGGTGTACATTATCAGCTGTATGAGGCACTATCTTTTTTTTTTATTTTAATTTACTTCATTTTAGATTGTGCTGGGTCTTTGTTGCTGCTCGTACTTTTCTCTAGTTGTGGCGAGCAGGGGTTACTCTTTGTTGAAGTGTGTGCTGCTGCTGCTGCTGCTAAGTCGCTTCAGTCATGTCCGACTCTGTGGAACCCCATAGACGGCAGCCCACCAGGCTCCCCGTCCCTGGGATTCTCCAGGCAAGAACACTGGAGTGGGTTGCCATTTCCTTCTCCAGTGCATGAAAGGGAAAGTGAAGTTGCTCAGTTGTGTCTGACTCGTAGCGACCCCATCGACTGCAGCCCACCAGGCTCCTCCGTCCATGGGATTTTCCGGGCAAGAGTACTGGAGTGGGGTGCCGTTGCCTTCTCTGGTTGAAGTGTGTAGGCTTCTCATTGTGGTGGCTTCTCTTGTTGCAGAGCACAGGCTGCAGGACACGTGGGTTTCAGAAGCTGCGGCATGTGGGCTCAGTCGTTGCAACTCCCTGGCTCTAGAGCACAGGCTTGATAGTTGTGGCACACGGACTTAGCTGCTTCATGGCACATGGGAGCAAATCACGGATCAGGGATCAAACCCATGTCTCCTGCACTGGCAGGTGAACTGTTTACCACTGAGCCACTAGGGAAGCTCCCATCAGCTGCTTTCGATACCATGTTTGATTCTGCATCTTTAGGAGGACAGAAGAAACTGGCACGCTTTAGGTATCATAGAAGTTAAGAGAAGAGCTGGATGCTTGAGGAGGGTGCACACGTGTATTGCTATGACTGCAGCTCTCGTTGTAGACTTGTAATTCATAGCGCTTCCTGTTTACAGATACTGCAAGGGGCTCACTCTGTGACTTGAATAATGCCAACAGCTGACTCTCAGAGAGAGGTTCTGGTTCTTGCTGAGGGAAGAGGACAGGGCTAGGGAGCAAGGCATACAAAACTGTCTTGCTTGCTTTTCTTATATGAAAATTCCGTGAATGAAAATGTTGATGTTAAAATATATACAAATTAGAATTAGGATGGCTACTGCCTCATTAGTTTCATTTATAAGATTCTGTAGCCTTTCCTTGTTGGACAGGAAAATATTAGGGGGGTGGAAGATGAGTGGGAGGTTTGGATTTAAGGTGGAAAATTGGAGTTTGTCTTTTTGAATGTTCCTCACTCTGCTAACTTCTGTTAGCTATAGCAGGAATCCTTAACTCTTAGCTTTCATTTTTTTAAATCTTTTAATAAAATTGAGTCTCTTATTTATCTACTTTTTAATCTTATTTATCAGTACTAGGAAGAGATTCTAGTATAACTTTCAGGTTTAAGATATCTAAAAGATGTATGGCATTAAATGATTTTGTTTCAAATTGTTAACATTATAATTAGAATGTTAATATTGAAAGTTCTCTTAGATTTGTGTTTTTAACAGAATACTCTTATGCCTCAATATATTATTAGAAAGACAGAGATCTATGGGGTACTTCTGTTCTAAAGATCAGTTGTTTTTGTTTGTTAGAGTATTGAAGATTTTTTTTCTTTCTATAAGATAAAATGTAGCAATCTTCTGTGTCTCATTCTTGTTAAAGGCTTAGAGGAAAACTGTGAACAACCTGAGTGTTTCTCTGGGTTCACAGGGAGCCAAAGGAACGTATCTCCTAGGTTTTGACAAAACAAGTCAAACCTGTATTAAGCATTTTATGTATTCCTAGAACCTATGAGACACAGAATTAAAGCATATTTCCTATTCTCTGAGAGTTTTCTATGTAGATGTATAGATATTGCTTCAGTATGATGGTCGGTTAGTCGTATCCGACTTTATGACCCCATGGACTGTAGCCCACCAGGCTCCTCTGTCCATGGGATTCTCCAGACAAGAATACTGGAGTGGGTTGCCATTGCCTTCTCCAGAGGATCTTCCTGACCCAGTTATTGAACCCAGGTCTTCCACGTTGCCTCTATATCCTTATCTTTTATCTATATTGTGTTGTCTATATATCTTTATCTATCTATATATACACACATATGCATATATACATCCATGAAACAACTGAAATGAAATTTAATGTGTAATCACAGACTGTCTCAGTACAGACTATTACTAGAGAGAGTTCTTTGAATTTGGATGCACTCTTTGAACTTGAGTGCCAAGTACTGTCTATTCCAGTCACTGAGGAAACACAGCAGTGAACCAACAGAGATGGTCCCTGTTGTTGTGGAGCATATATTTTCTGGTGGAGGAAAGACAGACAATAGAAAAATAAGTAAGTATGACAGTTTCATGTATGAACACTGCAGGAAAATATTGATAAAACATGGTAGAGAGGTGGGAAACTTTAAATTGGGTAGTCAGAGAAGATAAAATTTGAGCTGAGGCTTGAGTGACAGGAAGGAATCAGTAAGTAAAAATCTCAGGGTGGGGCATTTCAGGCAGGAGTACCCTTGAAAAGTCACAATGTTAGGATGAGCTTGGTGTATTCAGAACCAGAAGGAAGGCCATGTGGCAAGAGAGAGGGTGGTAGCAGGTGAAGTTGGAGATATGGCAAGGTGCCTGCCCGATCATGTAGGGTCCCAGGGTGAGATGGGTTGCTATTAGAATATTTTGAAGACCCCTCCCTGCAAAAGTTTTTTCTTTTGCTGTAGTGGACATAGAGACAGACAGGAGTAGAAGCAGAGAGACCATGGCCTGGAGGAGAGTGATGGCAGTGGGGCTTTGGGTGCTAGTCGTGGAAATAGAATGTCTATTCAAGATATTCACTATGAATGTCTGATTCAAGATATATTCAGAATTCGTTAATAGAGTAGATACAGAGAAGGGAGGAGAGAAGTTTTTGGTTTGAGCATGTGGATGAATGATAGTGAGAAAGACCATGGGGAGAGCAGGTTTGAAGAGTGGAAATTAGGAGTTTTTGTTTTAGCCAAGTTAATTTTGAAATATGTGGTTCTGACACTTTCTAGTTGTGATGGCTATTGAACAAATGGTTTCAGTGTCTTCATCTGTAAAATGGTGATGGTAATCAAACCTATGCCATATGACTGATGTAAAATTTTAATTAATTAATATCCCTGAGGCACTTAAAACAAGATTGAATAGACATTAATTTCTCAGTCAGTGTGAGCTATTGCTACTGTTGCTGCTGCTGCTTAGTCACTTCAGTCATGTCCAACTCTGTGCGACCCCATGAACTGTAGGCCACCACGCTCCTCAGTCCATCGGATTCTCCAGGCAATACTAGAATGAGTTGCCATTCCTTTCTCCAGGGATCTTCCCAACTGAGGAATCAAACCAGGGTCTTGCAGGCAGAGTCTTTACCGCTGAGCCATCATGGAAGCTGCAATTAATATTATTATCAATAATATTAGTAATAGTATATATCCAAGTGAGATGTTGGATAGGCAATGGGATATATAAGTCTGGAGCTCAGGATAGAAGCAAGGATTGGATATTAACTGTGACAGTTACCAGCATATTGGTGGATATTTAAAACCATTGGACTAGATGAGACTGCTTATGGAGAGAGGGGAAAGAAGGGTAGGAACTGAGGAATGGGCCCTCTGGTACTTAGAGGTCAAGAAGAGGCTGAGTCTGCAAAGAACAAAGAAGGCACTGTTGAGACTGGAGAGAAACCTGAAGAGGGTGGCATCTTGGAAGCGAAGTATAGAAAACATTAAAAGACAAAGAGTTGACTATATCAAATGATGCTGAAAGTAAAAGAAGAGTAAAAAGGAGGACAAACCTGACCATTGGGTTTTATAAAGGTAAATTGATGGTAACCTTGACAAGCCATTTCAGTGGAAAGGTGGGAATGAAGTCCCAGTTGGAGGGGCTGGAAAGAATGGAGAGGGAAGAAATGGGGCAGTAACCAGAGAGGGATAGGGGGTGGGAGATGTTTTGGGAAGGTTATTTTAATATGGGAGTATTAAGACACATTTGTATGCTAATTGGAATGATTCAGTAGAGAGGGAGAATTTTATGATATAAGAGAGAAAGGGAATAATTATAAGAACAAAGTCCTTGAATATTCAAAAAAGGGAATGATCCAACAGAGACACTGAAAGAGAGCAGAGATACTTCTTCCATTGTAAATGGACACAAGTCAGAGTACGGACACAAAAGTCAGATGGCAGATTTGGGGATGGGGTGATGGTAGTTTTTAATTCGCATACTTTGTAAAACAAAGAATAAGGTGAAGTCATTAGAGAGTAAGAGATGCAGGGGACTTAAAGTATTTATTCATAGTGAGTTGAAAAGTGAAAGTGAAAGTCGGTCAGTCTTTGCAACCCCATGAAATATCCAGTTCATGGACTTCTCCAGGGGATCTTCCCAACTCAGAGATTGAACCCAGGTGAGAAGAAGTAAACAAATGCTATAGGCAACACAAATCGGTTTTAAGAAAATTCAGAACCACATTCTGAACCATAAGGAAAAGATAAGGAAGAGATAGTCCTCACATAGCAGAAAAGGTCTGTTACTATTTACTACCAATGATAAAACAGAATTATTAAACTTTTATCTTACTTCCATTTTCTTTGGTAAGAAGTTTGGCATTTAAATAGGAAAGGGGGAAAACAAACATTTTTGAGAAGAAATTGAAGCCCAGGGTGGGTAAGAGAGTCAAAGGAAAAGCAAGGATATATCTACTGCTTTAAAATAGTTGTACTCTCAGGCTCTTGCTAAATTATATCCTTGGAAACTTAGAGGACTTTCAGATCTGATTTTGGAATTTTCACTCACCATGATTGCTAGCTTGATGGCTAATACCAGAGGTGATATCTCCCCCTGCAAAAGGAGCAGTTCTATATACAAATAGCAATAGGCCTGATTTTTATCCCTGGCAAAACTCTAGAACTAGCAATTAACCTGATGGTTTATGAGCATTTAGGGAAAAATGCATAGTTCTAATAGCCAGTTTGAGTTGTCTAAAAATAAGTCATTCTCAACTAAATGGATTTTCTTTTAGAGTTTTGTAAGAAAATCAGGGTAGGCTATTAAAAAACAGTGTATCTGGAGTTTGGCAAAATTTTGGTGGTGTTTCTTATGACATTTTTTAGATAAAACAAAGAATTAGCTAACATTTAAGACTGTATTTGTGCAGACCTTATTTGATAAAAGGGTACAATTACATTCAGAGTGCTAGCTTCTGAATCAGTGACCCCACCCCCCGCCCCCCTTGATGCTGGTTTCTGGTGACAGACATATCACAGGAGTCTGCTCTAAGCTCTGTCCTTAATTAAGGTCTTCAGAAACCTAGATGGAAACACAGACTTGTGGAGAGAACTCATGCAGTAGATGATAGGGTCAAAGGATTATATCATCTATGACTAGATGTGTTTAGTTGCTAAATCGTGTCCAACTCTTTGTGTCCCCATGGACTATAGCCCACCTGGCTCCCCTGTCCATAGGGTTCTCCAGGCAAGAGTGCATTGCCATTTCCTTCTCTAGGTGATCTTCCCAACCCAGGGATCGAACCCAGGTCTCCTGCATTGCACGCAGATTCTTTCCTGACTGAGCTACAAGGGATTTGTGTTATGTAAGTTATATAGTAAGCATTCGTAAATTTATTCATTTATTGGTAATTATTGAGATCTTTGTGTCAAATATTCCTCTTGGTGGTAGAAATACATAGGAAAACAAAGAGAAGTGAGTCATAGCTTTCAAAGAGCTTCAGTTCAGTTTAGTTGCTCAGTTCAGTGTCTGACTCTGCGACCCCATGGAATGTGCTAAAAATACATTAATAAAGCAGATTTTAACATAGAGGAGCATACAGAGGTTTGGGGCCTAAAGAAGGGAGTGCCAATTCAATGAGAGGCTTTTCCACGCTGAGCTGCTCTTTATTCCCATTCCCCGATTCCTGTAAAAGAGCTGTCACTTCAAGTTCCTCCACCCCTTTTTAAAAGTCCTCTATAGAAGTACCTCTTGATGGTTAAATATCAGGAATATATCTCAGTAATTTTTGCAGCCCCATCTTTCCTTTTCTGCCCATCCTCACCCCACTACCCTCAACAAAGCACCCTTCCTAGAACCTCTAACCTTGAGAGTAACTGTGCTTTTGTTCCTCATACCTTTGAAGGGACCTAGTTACCTCTTTTTATGCAAATATGGAAAAGTACCTTCACTTATGCAAATATTGAACATTAGCACTTCCTAGTGCCTAGGAGCAGCGGTCCCTCAAAGTTACATTCACTCTTCTGGAGTAACAAGCTATGAAGGTTAAGCTAACAGGAACAGTTTAATCTTGTAATAAAATAGAACTTACTCTAGTTAATGCAAAACACGCAGTAGTCGTAATAATAATAACATACCTTATCATTACTGTGTTGCATTGTAATTAGTCAAATAGAGAGTGGTTGACCTAAGAGAATGCAATTAGCATTTCTTTTATATACAAAAGTAGATCTTTGTGGGTTTTCTCTTCTTTTTGTTAGTCTTCTATTACCTACAACTATTTTTACTGTTGACAGTTTTTCTTGAGACCAGTATAATCTAATCTTTTTGTACACTCATAAACATGCACACAAATACTTGACACAGAGATTAGAAAAACAGAGTTTTGGTGCTGCTAGCAGTCTAGAATCCCCTCTGCTCACTTCTAGAGAGTGTTCTTCTCTGCCTGGACAATCTGTGCATGTATGACTGTTCGTGCTTCCCTAGTGTGCACTTTTCCCAACTCTGACTGTACACTGAATCATTTAGGGAGCTTTTACAAAATTCTCATGTCTAGATCTTACCACCTCCCGCCTCACTGAGAGTCTGACTAAATTGGTGGGGGGGCAGGGGGACTACCATCAGTATTTTTCTCACAGTTCTTCAGGTAATTTTAATATGCAGCTAGAGCTGAGCATCAACTGTGCATAAAGGTACAGTGTCCCAGGAACATCAGTGCGAACTTCATGGGGCTGCTGTAGAGAGGTCATGCTAGCCTGGGAGGTGGAGGAAGCAAAAAGTAGAGAGACTTCACCTGGCAGTCTGGGAATTCCAGGAACTGTGACATTAAGGAGTGCTGCCCAGTTCAGGCATTGTACCACACCTGACATTTTTTGTTATTTACTGCTGCACCTGGGAATAGGCTTGAAGCAGCTCCAGAAAACCCCTTCCGGAGGTCCATCCTGACCCTGCTTTTATAAAGGCACCATGAATAATATTAGATACAGCTTCTGGTTTGGACTTGCTGTTAAATACAATGTGATTGCAAGGAGCAATCTGGAATTCTCTCTCCCATTCACCAGCTTGGATATACCTTTCATGTAGAATCTCAGAGCTTAGAAGAAGCTTGAAGGGATGATAAGTCATCCTCATTTTTAGATGAAAGACTGAAACCTCTAGAAATTTAGTGTACTGCCTAATGTCACACTAATGGTGCGTTAGAATGAAAATGAAAACCCACTTCTCTTGGCTGCAAGTTCATTGCTTTTTCTATACATCATGCTGTCTTCTAGTGTATTCCTTCAAATATTTCCAGTAGAAAATATCTCTATATCTAGAAGATGGATTAATCTTTTGTAACTCATTCTGATTCAAACCCGGTAGGATGGGAAACCTATCTAATACTTGTGGTCCATAATTGACAGAAAATTTACAATAAGCTGGAGCTTTGTCATTGAACGAATTGTTGGGCAATATTACATTTTTCTCCTATATTGCAGAGAATTTCTCACCTGCTTCAGAATTTCTTGCTTATAAACTGAATGGACAGTATGACCTTGTGGGATGAATTTTGAATGGACTATGCCATCTGCTTGCTGATGCCTGAAGTTCCTTTAAAGGAGACAAAGATTTTCATTCCACAATTAGAAGTAAAAGCCTTAAAATGCAAATACCTTTGGGACCTAATCCATTGAAATTCATTCACTCATTCACAAGTCAATCAATGAGTATAAAAATAATACTAATAGCCCTCACTTATTTAGTTCCTCTTAAGTGTCTAGCTCCTAGATGCTTTGCATACTCATCATCAGTAATTTATACAAAAAGTTGTGACAGTATTTTTCTATAAGGAAACCAAGCTTCTGAAAGATCAAGTGTCCAAGGTCATGCAGCCAGTAAATAAAAGTGGCATAGACCCTGTCATGAACAATTTAGAAATATAATCATTTACTCATCTTAGATAGATAAGCCAACAGGTCTGGATTAAATTTTTAAGATCCCCAAAACATTATTTTAACCCCTTTATTATCAGATTTATACTTTCTTATTATATGATGAAATACAGAATTCCAATACTAATTTTTATCGTTTGATTTCATGTATTCCAAGTCTTGTCAACCAGGTTGGCTTTAATTGTCAAAACAAATATGGGGAGTTAATGTGTGATGACTTGTTTGGCATTAGTGTGTGTGTTGTTTGGTTATCTTATGATAATTTGCGAAAGTAATAATGGATTTTGATAAAATTACTTAAACCCCTAAAGGATATCAAGGCATATCTATGCCTAGAAAACCCTGTGTAAAATAATTAGGTGGGCAAGTCATGCTGTCTTAGAAAGGTTTGCATATGAGTATGATCATCTTAAATGCATTTTTGTCTAACTGAAGCTCTAGTCTTAGAATATTGAATCCCTATTTAACAAGGGAGGGTGGTGCCACATTCTGATTTCATTTAGAACATTTGTTCTTAGCACTAACAGGTGCGACATTCCCTTTTTAGAAGAAATATTTTGTAATGGCCCTTACCATCCTGAAATAAAATTTTTAGAAAACATGACCTACCAACATAAAAAAATTTTAACCAATATTAATATAAACCCAACTGTCTTTTAGTGGAATTTAATAGGTTGATTCTAAAGTTTATAAAGAAGTATAAAGGGTCAAAAATAACCAAGTCACCTATGAAGGAGATCAGGGTGGAAAAACTTGCTTTACTCAGTCATGGCTTATCATGAAGGGGTGTATGAGTGGTTTCTGGGATGCTGGATAGGGGTTGTTTTACAGCTGTTTTCTGAGTTGTGTCTTTATACTTTGTTCATATTTCTGTATGTTGGTTATATCACAGTGAAAAGAAGGTTTGACTAAATCAATCTTGTGCTCTAGCTGTGGCATTAAGAAGACATGAAATCGGAAAAGATTAGATTGGAAGATAAAAGTACTCCCACCAATTTCTAGAATGCCTCCTAGAGTGGTACCAACCCCTGCTGCAAACCTCTGATTTAGAAAATTAACTTGATGGGGAGGTTTTACAGCTGTATTTGATAGCACTGGTGTTTTCTTTAACAAATTGAGTTGTTTCTTAATTGGTTATCCTAAGTCCCTCAGACCACATTCTGAGACCATTGCTGCCAATCCCTAATAGAAACTGAGAGCAACTGATCATTATTTTCAGAGGCAAACATGCATATTTTTGGCCAGACTTTTCTGTATCTTAATATTTGTACTTTATTTCTTTTGCTTTATGGACATAATCTGTACCTGCTATAATGAACTTCATTATTTATTCCATTGGCAGTTTAGCTTTAGTCAGAACGTCTAGCATCTAGCTAATGCCTTACTGTTTGGTGTCATCTCAAAATTCAGTGGAATCTACTTGTCATTGATTTACCTGGTCATGGATGCAAATATTGAGCATGTAAATTTTTATAACTGACCATATTACTATGAACCACTTAAATCCTTTGCCTCTATCTTGAGGCCAGCATACAGAGGCAGGCAGACATCTTTGAGATGGACTGTCCTATCTGTAATGCTGCCTAGGAGATATACACACACACACACACACACACACACACACGTGTGTGTGTGTTGTTAAAGAGATAACAATAAAGTTTAAAAGCAAGATATATGTTCAAAACTGAGTGAATAAAATAATCTTGCAATCTAAATAATCCTGCCTTCTGAAACTAAATGTTTTATAAAACATTATTATTAAATATACTTTACAACATAATAAAAGGAAATAAGAATCGTAAAACTTTCATTCTATCTTATCACTGCTTTACCGTATTCAACAGTTATAAGATCTTTTAAAAATTTTGTGCTTTTCTTGTGTAACATTTTCTTAAACCTTTTCCTTTAGTGGTCGCTGGTACCAGTTCTAATGATTGCATGATATCCCATCTTTTTGATAAAACCCTACTGTTGACCTCTTGATAATTTTGGATTTAACAAGTCAGAAGCATTCACAAAGGTCTGTGATCCAGGAATTTTTCTGAGACTGAGTTTTGGTCACTGCTAGTGTTGCTTCACGGGTGACCAGGGAGCTTCCTAGCTGGTGAGTGGGCAGAATCCTCTACCCAGCATTGCATTGGAGTGCCACCCGTTGTTTTCTACTGATACTCTTGTGCAGGGTTCCTCTTATAAAGTGGTTAAACAAGATAAGCCCTTAGAGAGTCATATAAGTTTCTGGATATTGTCAGCATAGTAATGGTGTGGAATCATGTTCATCTTAGTGACAAAATTGATTGTATTAGTCTTAAAATTGTTGTCTTCTATTTATAGAATAATTAAAAACTTAGAAAGATTAAATTTTTTTCCACATTTTTCCAGGGAAATGAGATGTTGTCAGTAGTTTTTCAGAATGAATAGACTTATGAATATCTTTGGATGAAGCAGTTTTTACTATTTCGATTCTAGTATGATTTATTTATATTCCCTTATTGTTGGGTATTTAGTTTGTAGAGAAGGAAAATGCTTTGAGCCTCATGAAAAATGTTAAAATGTTTTCTCTTAATATTTCTAAGCCAATATTTTGGAGTCTTCCAAAATGAGCATTTTTTCTTTGCTGGACTAGATGATTGTCTTTATTATTTTAATCACCATTACTTTGAAATTTCAGACCAAGTAAAAGGGACTAATCAGGGGGGTCTCATAAATGTGAAACATTTCCCAATTATAAGTACTTCCTTTTTTGGTAACAGTTTTATTGAGATGAAATTCACATACCATACAACTCACCCATTTAAAGTGTACAATTCATTTATTTAAATTCACAGAGTTGTGCAACCGTCACCACAGTTAATTTTAGAACATTTTCATTGTCCCCAAAAGAACCATATGCTCTTTAGCCATCTTCTTCCCCATTTGTCCATCCCTTCCAGCTTTAGGCACCACTAAGTTTTCTGTCTCTAACGCTTTGCCTATTCTGAATGTTTTATATATATGGAATCATAAAATATGTGGTATTTTGTGATTGACTTCTTTCACTTAGCATAACATTTTCAAGGTTCATCCATATTGCCTGTGATACATGTACAAATAGTACTTCATTCCTTTTTATGGTCAAATAATATTCCATCATATAGTTAAATATATAGCCACATTTTGTCTACATACTCATCATTTGAAAGTAGAATTCTTCAAAAACTTGAAATCCCTAGAATTAACCAGTAATTACTTGGTAATAGGAATGGATATGGGAAGCTTTGTCCATAACAAGCCTCCAACAAGAGTAATCAATAAATGAAAAGGGTGGATTAAATATCCGTAGGCGGGCCCCTGGCGATCTCTCGGCCTTAGCGCCATCTTTTGAGAAACCTCTGCGCCATGAGAGCGAAGTGGAGGAAGAAGCGAATGCGCAGGCTGAAGCGCAATAGAAGAAAGATGAGGCAGAGGTCCAAGTAAACTTGTACACCCATGGAAGCCACAGAAGCAAAAACAAGGGAAGCCAGAGGCCAGGGACGCTGGTACAAATTTGTGCACTGCATGCCTACTATCTAGAACTTCTCAATGAATCTGGAACATCTATGGCCCTTCTGATCGCCTTGACCACCTTTGAGAGACCCACCATGCTCGTATCAAATCTGTCCCTTTTGCTCCTTTGCCCTGGACCTGTGATAACAATGGACTAGTTCTCTTCTCAGTTGTGGCTGAATGTAACGTGTACAATAAATCATCTCTTTTGCTGTCTTAGCTGAAGAAAAAAAAAAAAATGAAAAGGGTGTCCTGACCATTTGCTATAGCCTTTGTTTGAATAGAGACTGCAGGTGAGAATTGAATCTACTCAGAACCCACCCCAAACAGAATCCCTCTTGGGCCGTCAGGATGGTAGGAGGGAGAGGAGAGACCATGGGGCTTTATCACGTTGGAACTCAACCGGTATAATCTCAGTAGATCTTAAGTAAGAGGCAGGGTCACCACCTAAAAATATTATGGAATACATAAAAGGGTAACAATATTTTGTTGTTGTTTAGTCACTATGTTGTGTCTGACTCTTTTGCAACACCGTGGACTGTAGCTCGCCAGGCTCTTAATTCTGGAGTGGGTTGCCATTTCCTGCTCCAGAGGATCTTCCTGAACCATGAATAGAACCCACATCTCCTGCTTGCCAGGTGGGTTCTTCTTTACCACTGAGCCACTAGGGAAGTCCTAACAGTGTTTTTCAGTTCAGTTCAGTTGCTCAGTCGTGTCCGACTCTTTGTGTCCCCATGAACCCCAGCACACCAGGCCTCTCTGTCCATCACCAACTCCCAGAGTCCACCCAAACTCGTGTCCATTGTGTCGGTGATGCCATCCAACCATCTCATCCTCTGTCATCTCCTTCTCCTGCCCTCAATCTTTTGCAGCATCAGGGTCTTTTCCAATGAGTCAGCTCTTCGCATCAGGTGGCCAAAGTATTGGAGTTTCAGCTTCAACATCAGTCCTTCCAATGAATACCCAGGACTCATCTCCTTTAGGATGGACTGGTTGGATCTCCTTGATGTCCAAGGGACTCTCAAGAGTCTTCTCCAACACCACAGTTCAAAAGCATCAGTTCTTCGGCACTTAGCTTTCTTTATAGTCCATCTCTCACATCCATACACGACTACTAGAAAAACCATAGCCTTGACTAGACGGACCTTTGTTGACAAAGTCATGTCTCTGCTTTTTAATATGCTGTCTAGGTTGGTCATAGCTTTCCTTTCAAGGAGTAAGCGTCTTAATTTCATGACTGCAGTGTTTTTAAATAAATGTAAAGATAAATGTCTATCTTCCTCCCTACCTCCTTTCCCCACTCCTCTTTAGGGGTGGAAGTGGGAGGTGTTTCAAGTGATGGAGATGGAGAAAAGTAAAGGACCAAAATATACTTGGAAAGATAAGTCCAGACTGTCTGATTTATAAGTGGATAGTCTTATATACAATTAGGCCAATTTCTGCATCTGGGCCTTAACACATTCACATGGTAGTTGTGCAACCCTAAACATATTTCTCCCTATACTTAGAGTCAGAAAGAGTGATTTTGTGTAATTTATTTCCCTTGGAAGGCTCATCTCATACCAACACTTTTGTTTCATCAAGATCCTTTATATTTTTCCCTTAAATTTTCAGTGCAGTTAAATCTGACTCTTTATGGGCCATAAGCAAAGACATAAATGATAATAGAAAAAAAAATCCTTCAATTATAGCAGGCAAGAGTTCTAGGATACATTGTTCAGCTGCTTTCTTTTCCCTTGGTAGAAAGCGGATAAATGACTTAAAAGGTTTTCCATTTTTTTTCATCTTCTCCTGTGGGGGGAAAAACATAAGCTGTGATGATCAGTTAGCCAAAACAAATGTCACTCATATTGTGGGAAAATGAAAAAGTCAACTAAAGCTAATATTTACATACAACAATTGTTTGAATACCAGTTATTTGTCAATACCTATCAGGTGCTCAGGGACAAAGACAAAGTTTTACCCTCAAAGAGGTTCCATTCTCTGCAGAGGGTATAGATTAAAAACCAATCAGTCTTTACATTTCAGTGAGTTACATGCAACAAGAGTGCCCCAGGCAGTATGAGAAACCAGAGGGGACGGCTAACTCAGATACTGCCTCCTAGGGGCTGCCCTTATGTAGAGATGAGGTGCTTGATCAAAGGGCAGAACCTCGGTATTTTACAGAGTGACGGGGTGAGAGAACATAGCTCCTAGGTCTTGGACAGACCAGTTATTTGATACCGTTTCTAGAAATAAAGTGTTTAATTGTAGTTTAGAGATGCTGAGGGGTATGGAGGAAAAGGGCTTAGCTCTCTGGTGCCTAGGTCCCAGGTTGCAGAGCCACCACTGCCCCCAGCAACATACTAAGTCCTATAGGTAAAGGCACAGATCTTTCTTAAATGGCAGTTCAGCACCTACCTATGCCACCCAGGAATCTTGACTTTCATTTCTCCTCAGTCTCCCTGCATTCCAGGGTTTTCCTTCCAACCTCATATATTACGTGCTACTTTGTAATTCTGTCCAGCGTAGTCTCCCCCATCTCTTTACATTCCTAGCAGTGTTTTGTTGTTGTTCAGTTGTGAGTCGTGCCCAACTCTTTGTGGCCCCATGAACTGCAGCACACCACACTTTCCTCTCCTTCACTCTCTGCCGGAGTTTGCTCAAACTCTTGTCCATTGAGTCAGTGATGCCATCCAACTATTTTATCCTCTGTCACCCCTTCACCTCTTGCCTTCCATCTTTCTAGCAGTGTTTCGCTTTCAGCAATGTTTCAGCATTTCATACAGTCAGTCTTAGGGCTTCCCAGGTGGCACAGTGGTAAAAAAAAAATCCACCTGCCGATTCAGGAGATGCAAGAGATGCGGGTTTGATCCTTGGATTGGGACGATCCTCTAGAGTAGGAAATGGGAACCCCCTCCAGTATTCTTGCCTGGAAAATTCCATGGACAGAGGAGCCTGGTGGGCCACAGTCCATGGGGTCTCAAAGAGTCGGACACATTGAAGTGACAGAACACAGCACACACATAGTCAATCTCTGTTCTGATAGTGTTTTAGAGGTTTTGCTAGGGGTGTTTGAACTTGTTCCTGAAGTCATTGAGGAGAAATTTGAAGAAGTACAATCAGGAGAGGTATGCTACAATCAGGAGAGAGATGCTTTTTTTATTTTATTTTTTGAGAACTCCACTGGTAGGTAGCAAGTATCAGTGGATAGGAATGAAGTTGATGAAGGTACCAAACTAAAAGCAGAAAAACCAGTGAACACTGTGATCATAGTCGAGATAAAATGGGATGAGTTTGTGGTAATGGGGATGAAAAAGATGAACTGAAAGTTGTTTAGGTGATAAATGCAGTAATACTTAGAGAATGATTGACTAGAAGTGGAGGGTAATTCTCCACCTCCTGCCTTGGGTGCTGGATCAATTTCCTGTTGCTGCTATAACAAGTTATCACAAATTTAATGGCTCAAAAAGCAGCACAGGTTTATTATCTTACAGTTTCAGAAGTCGGAAATTTGAAGTGGGTCTCACTGAGCTAAGTCACCACTACTGCATTCCGTTCTGGAGGTTCTATGGGAGAAAACTTTTTTATTTTTGGTCTTTTTCCAGATTCTAGACTGCCCACATTCCTTGACTCATGGTCTCCTTCAAGTTCAATGACAGCAACGGCTGGTGGATTCTTTCTTATGTTACTAATCTATCACTCTGATTCCAGATCCCTACTTTCCTCTTCCACACTTAAAAATCTTGTGCTTACTATTATATATAATGTAGGTAATCAACAGACCTACTACTATATAGAAGGAGGTTAAATACTTTGTAACAACCTGTGTGGGAAAAGAATAGATATATGTATAACTAAATCACTTTGCTGTACACCTAAAACTATAACCCATTATAAATCAATTATAACCCAATATTAAAAAAAGTCTTGTAATTACATTGGTCCCACCCAGATAATCCAGAATCATCTCCTTACCTCAAGGTCAGTTTTTTTTTAGCAACCTTAATTCCCCTTTGCCAGAAACGTTGTCTATTTTCAGGTCCTGGGGATTAGGACAGGGACATCTTTGGGGCAAGAGATACTGCTCTCCTTACTGTAGAGTCTATGAAGATAGTGGTACCATTGCCATGTTACAAAAAGGAAAAATTTGGAGTTGGAGCATTGAATTGATCATTTCTATCTTGGATGTTTGGGTTTTAAAGTACCTATGGAATCTTCCAGGAGATATATCCAATGGGCAGTTGGAAGTGTGGGTCTGAAACTTAGTAGTTACTAATTTCAATGTTGTTCATTTAAGGAAGCTAACTGAAGTAATGACTACAGATAAGATTGCCTGGGATAAGTACACAGAGTAAAAACAAGAGAAGCCTCGTGGGACTCTTGAGTAACACTTGTGTTAAAGGGACAAAATAAAGGAAAAGGATCATACATAGAATGGAAAGGTACTTAAAGCAAGTGTAGGAAGAAACAAGAAGAATAAAAGGAAAGAATGGTGTCACAGAAGAGTGTACAGCAGTCAGCAGGACTAAAACAGTATCTGAACAAATCTAGTAGCGTGATGGGGGCAGCAGGCCATGGCTGCGCTCTGAGGAATAAATGGGGAGACGAAAGTGGAGACTGATGTGAGGGGAAGGGGAGAGAAAGCGCAGTAGCCAGGCACAGGTTATAAGCTTGAAAAAGGTTTTTAAAAAAAAATAATAATAAATGGTTGGGGAGATCAGCAGGGCCCTGTGACTTGTATCCTTTGTTATTCAAAGAATTAGTAAAATGTATTGATAGAGCAACTATTTTTATTTTTGAGATGCTGTGAAGCACAAAAGACAGCTGTAGAAAACTAGAGAATAGGTTCTGGATGACCCTGGTAATTACAGATGTCTTCCTACTCCAGATAGCAGGGAAGATATTACAACATATCATCAAACAATCCACTTAAAATGAGCACCTTGACAAACACTAGGCCCTGAATAGCAATGACTGTGTTTTTGCAACCGGTAGATTTTGTCAGTTGTTAAGTCTCCTTTAGTGATAGACAGGCCATGAATGAAAAGAGGAGATAATAAATGTAACACCTAAATCTTGATGAAACTTTGGGGGTATTATGTATTGTATGAATGTTAAATATACATATTTCTGGCTTAGCAGCTACACTGACAATATTAGTTTCTTTGTCTGGTAAGTTTATCTATGAGCCAGGCATTGTGCAGAACACTATAGATATCAGATCATTCAATCTTCACAAAAGCCCCATCAGGTAAATACTGTAGCATTATTCCCATTTTATGAATGGGGAACTTCTAAAAGGTCACATAGTAAGTCAGTGGTACAGAAAGACTCAGTCAGCCATCAAAGGAGCTGGCTTTTAATCTGAATTCTAATAAAAAAAATTCCAGTTCCAGAGCAAGTTCCAGAATAAGATGGTGTAATATTCTTTTTCTTTACTTCTTTTAAAACAAGAATGAGACTCCAGAAATCTTATACAGGAAAATGACATGTATAAGATATCACACTATGCAGCAATCACATCACATTCTTAGAAAATTATGTCCCTTTTGTATCGCTGTTTTGACAAGTGATGATCTGGAGAAGAAAAAACCAGACCATTAGTTACTTAAAAAATAACCCCCCTGGGTACTTTCTTGGTGGTCCAGTGGTTAAAGGATCTGCCTTGTAGTGCTGGGGACATGGGTTCGATCCCTGGTTGGGGAACAACGTGCCGCAGAGCAGCGAAGCTATCATGCTGTAATGAGAATCTGTGCAGTGCAAGGAAGGATCCCTCACAATGCACCAAAGATCCCGTGTGCTGCAACTAAGATCCAATGCAGCCAAATAAATATTTTTTTTCTCTTTTAAAAAGCAACCCTCCTGAAAAATCCAGAATAGCACTTACAAAGTCTAAACAGTGGAATTGTTACTTGCCTGTACAGTAGAAAGAAATCGTAATTGGATTTTAGCTCTTAGAGATTGGATAATTTCCCATAAAAGTACAAATCACCAGCTGCTCTTGACAAATAGGAAGCCTTGTGGACACCAGTTCCACATTTGCCCTCTGTTCAGTGGGTATAAGCGCATGGTGTCCAGTATGCCCTCGTCGTCCACCCATGCCACCCACATGGAGAGCTCAGTTTGCCATTTCTACTTTAAGCCATGTGGCTGGAGAGGAGTCTGTCTTTGAGGGGGAAAAAAATGCCTTCTAAAAGGGGATGTTGTTGTCCTCCTGGCGAGTTTAGTTAAAGGAAGAAAAAAAATAAGGGGAGTGCGAAGGGAAGGAGAGAGAGAAGATTGAGGAGGGAAGGAAGAAACTTAATTCAAATCAAAATAAGAGTTTGGTAGGAAGATATCATTTTGTTAGGGCCAGAATTAGTAGCAGGGCTGTACATCAAGCAGCTGTGATTTGTATAGCCCATGGGAAAGTTGCCTCTTGGGGTTGTACACACCCATCATATACAACTATATGCAGTTGGCTGGATTCGTGATTTCTAAGGCAACTCACAGAATTCCCAACTGAGAAGTTTTGATATAGCTGGTTTATATATATATATATATATATATATATATTTTTTTTTTTTATGTCCACTGACTCCATAATATACTGTCACATAGTAGGAAGTCCTCATCCCCGCCATCAAATGACCCTTCAAATGCAGTACTTAACTGCAACACATGAGAGGCCTGTTTCCCCACAATTGTGCCAGTTGAGTATGTTTTTCAAACTTTTGGAAATTTAGCCGATGAGAGATCTTTATCTTTCTTATTGTGGTAGATGGGAAATTGAACCTATTTTTCATGTTCTGGGGAGGCTTGGCAATACATTTGTTTTGCAGACTCTGCTCAATTCTGTCTCCCAGTTTTCTGCATGAATTTTAATCTTTATTTTTAGAACTTCTTTAAATATTAGGAATATTAACACCTGTGTATGATGGGAGCTGAAGATATTTTTTCTCAGTTTGTTATTTGAACTTTTGGTTTGCTTGTGGAATTTTTTTATTATGTAGAATTTTATTTTTTTGTATTGTCAAATTTGCCAGTAGTTTTCCTTTATACTTCTGGATTGTAGTTACATTTCTTCTCACCCAAATGTAGAGGCATTTATCTGTTTTTTCCCCTTGGTTCTTTTCTATTTTTTCATTTTTTATATTTAAATCTGATTCACTAGGATTTGTACTTGTGTACATTGTGAAGAATTTTAACTCAGTGCCACTTACTAAAAAGTCTTTCCAACTCCTGATCTGTTAACTATACTGTATAATATACATATATTTTCATATGCAAAATTTTATATTTTGGATTTTCTACTCTGTTCCATTGAGCTATTTATTCATGTGCCCATATCACATTATTTTAGAGAGGCTTTATAATACAGTTGAAGATCTGCTCTTCTATTTCAAGATTTTCCTAGCTGTATTTTCTTGATTACCCTTCCAAATTCACCTAATAATCAACTTGTCTAAGTTGAGGGGCAGGGAGAGGGTGGGATGTTAAGAATTCAGAGAGTGCTTAGTTGCTCAGTTGTGTCTAACTTTTTATTACCCTTAGGACTGTAACCCACCAGGCTCCTCTGTCCATGGGATTTTTCAGGCAAGAATACTGGTATGTGTTGCCATTTCCTTCTCCAGGGGATCTTCACCACCCAGAGATTGAACCAGTGTCTCTCCTGTGTCCCCTGCATTGCAGGTGGATTCTTTACTTGCTGAGCCATCGGGAAGCCCAAGAATTCGGAGTAGTGATAGCCTATAATTTTGAGTCTTTATCTCCAAAAATATAGTATGTCTTAACATTTGTTCAGGGCTTCCCAGGTGGCACTACTGGTAAAGAACCTGCCTGCCATTGCAGGAGACATAGAAGATGCTGATTGAATCCCTGGGTGGGGAAGATCCCCTGGAGAAGGAAATGGCAACCCATTCCAGTATTCTTGCCTGGAGAGTTACACGGACAGAGGAGTGTGGTAGGCCACAGTCCATGGGGTTGCAAAAGAGTTGGACACAACTGAAGCAACTTAGCACACACACCACGTTTGTTCAAGTCTACTTTAATCCTATGTTCTTTCTTACACATGTTGCTCCTCCATTTGGGCCAGGCTGAATTTGAAGAGCTTAGCCAGGCAACAGTTAGGATGTAGGCAGAAAGAGGTTAACTGAAGAACTCTGCTGGGAACCATATAAATTAATCATATAGGATTTCATGAAATGACCTTTTCATCGTTGATTACTATTGGGTCTTTAAGTTAGTCCATCAGAGACATTTTCTGAAGAACTACCTCTTTGAAAACATTTAATTCATAGTAGACATATGATCAGGTAACATTTTAATGTTTTCTTAGCAATGAAAAAATGTTTTAGAACTATGTTTTTAAATCCTTTCTAGCACAATTTTTCATCTTCATGGAATGCAGTGGTTAATTTTTTGAGACTGTATCACTGATTAAATTTTTATTTTTAATTCCAAGATAAGATAGTTGCTTTGGACTTTATCAAGAATACAGAAATATTAAAATAAAACCATTGTTTTTTTAACTCATCCGTTTCATAGAGCAAAGAAGTAACAGTGTTTGTTAATAAAAATTCATTAATGTGCTATAGCCAAGAAAATGTAATAGTTTAGCCTAAGAATTTAATAATTATGAAACTGGATTCACTATAAGGAGATAACTAGATGAATTAACATGAGTTATGTCTTGCTTTGAGTTTTATTCTCAGAAAATCATGCATACATATAACCACCCATAATGTCACGTATTCTAGATATAGATTTTTCATGAAATTCTTAATCAAAAATAGTAAGCAGGATTTATGAGCATTTTTTCCTGAATTTAAGAAATGTTTTTTGTAAATATTTTTTAAAAGCCTGCTGGCTACACTGTCTTATGCATTGTCTTTTTTTCCAAATTAGTTAACTTATATAAAACTTTTATGGACAGACTCAGGAAAGTGGTGCCATAATGCTGCAGATTAAGCTTGCTTAAGGCATTAAGGTAATTCACTTTACGCTATAGGCCACCAGCTCTTTTTATTTTGTATGGTTGTCTAGATACCTATTTTTCTTTAGTACCAGTACCTATAGTATTGAGAGTACCAGAAGGAATAGAATTTCATATCATTTTCCCTCTTGATACTTGCTTTGGGCTCTGTGTGTGCTGAGAATGAACTGCAGATAGTGGGTGGTGGTAGAAATGCTCCTACCTTTAGCTTTAGCTTCAGTGAGAGAGCAGTAAAGACAGAAGTAATTTAGAAGTCCTATTGTCAGCAAGACTTAGGAAATAAACCTGTTGCTTCTTTTCCACATATGCCTCTCTTTATGGATTCTATACAGAAGCTGTTTTCTTTGAAGTATTTATAGCTTGTATGTTAAATGGTTTTTCAGAAATTTTTCTTATTAGCCCAATAGGAAGACATAATGGTCCTCCATGACTGTATCTCTTAACACAGGACAAAAATGTGAGTGCAGTTGTCTTAGAATTATTTCATCCAAGTGGAAGGAAAAAAAAAAAACTTTGGTGGACTTGTCTCCCTGTCTGTATTACAAAGCTTTGGATTCTTTAACCTTCAATGCATTGAACCTTTGAGCATTAGAATAAGTGAGCAAAAGGAATAAGAGGATGTGAGAATGTTAAAGAAGAAAGTTGGGAAATGTATAGGATGTTGCATTGTTACTCAGGTGACATCACTACTTTGACTAAACAGAATGTGTTAGAAGGAACAGCCTTCAGAGAGAGATGTTCCCACTTGGTAGCAACATAGTTTACTCCTGTCTGCGGGCTACCACAGGGAAGCACGTTCACTCACTATTGAGATGTCAGAATTTTTAGATCATGACCTTCAAGTGTAAATAAGTAAAAAAGACTGACTTTTAGGGTATATTTTAGCTTTTTCATTGGGACTCCTTTCCTAGAGGCAGGCGAGGGGGACCCGTTGTCTCCAAAAAGAAAACAGATAGCAGCTTTTCTGTGGTCGTACATCTGATCATACATCAGAGTGGGCCTATTCAGGTCTTTGAATGCAAGCATTCTTGAATCAGTACAGACGGGTAAGCAAGCATCATGAAATCTGTTAGTTTTCTAATTGAATCTAGTTTTGATAATTATTTGCATAGTTTTTTTAATTTATTTTTTTATGAAAGATAATTGCTTTATAGAATTTTGTTGTTTTCTGTCAAACCTCAACATGAATCAGCCATAGGTATACATATATCCTGTCCCTTTTGAACCTCTCTCCCATCTCCCTCCCTATCCTACCCCTCTAGGTTGATACAGAGCTCCTGTTTGAGTTTCCTGAGCCATAGATACAGCAAATTCCTGCTGGGTATCTGTTTTACATATGGTAATATAAGTTTCCATGTTACTCTTTCCATACATCTCACCCTCTCCTCCCCTCTCCCCATGTCCATAAGTCTGTTCTCTATGTCTGTTTCTCTACTGCTGCCCTGTAAATAAATTATTCAGTACCATTTTTCTAGATTCCATATATATGCCTTAGAATACAGTATTTATCTTTCTCTTTCTGACTTACTTGACTCTGTATAATAGGCTCTAGGTTCATCCACCTCATTAGAACTGACTCAAAGGCATCCCTTTTTATAGCTGAGTAATATTTCATTTTGTGTATGTACCACAACTTCTTATCCATTCATCTGTTGATGGACATCTAGGTTGCTTCCATATTCTAGCTCATGTAAATAATGCTTCAGTGAACACTGGGATACATGTGTCTTTTTCAACGTTGGTTTCCTCAGGATATATGCCTAGGAGTGGGATTGCTGGGTTGTATGGTGGCTTTATTCCTAGTTTTTTAAGGACTCTCCATACCATATTCCATAGTGGCTGTATCAATTTATATTCCCACCAACAGTGCAAGAGCGTTCCCTTTCCACCACACCCTCTCCAGCATTTATTATTTGTAGACTTTTTGATGATGGCCATTCTGACTGGTGTGAGGTGATATCTCATTGTAGTTTTGATTTGCATTTCTCTAGTAGTGAATGATGTTGAGCATCTTTTCATTTGTTTGTTAGCCATCTGTATGTCGTCTTTGGAGAAATGTCTGTTCAGGTCTTTTCCCCACTTTTTGATTGGGTTGTTTGTTTTTCTGGCATTGAGATGTATGAGCTGCTTGTATATTTTGGAAATTAACCCTTTGTCAATTATTTCATTTGCTATTATTTTCTCCCATTCTGAGGGTGATCTTTTCACCTTGCTCATAGTTTTCCTTTGCTGTGCAAAAGCTTTTTTTTTTTTTTAATTTTCTTTACTTTATTGTGTTGGTTTTGCTATACATTGACATGAATCTGCCATGGGTATACATATGCTCCCCCTCCAAAACCCCCCTCCCTCCTCCCTCCTCCCTCCTGATTCCCTCCCCCTGGGTCATCCCGGTGCACCAGCCCCAAGCATCAAACCTGGGCTGGCGATTGATTTCACATATGATAATTAACATGTTTCAATGCCATTCTCCCATATCATCCCACCCTTGCCCTCTTCCACAGAGTCCACGAGACTGTTCTATACATCTGCGTTTCTTTTGCTGTCTCGCATGCAGGGTTCTCATTACCATCTTTCTAAATTCAATATATATGCGTTAGTATACTGTATTTTTGTTTTTCCTTCTTGCTTACTTCACTCTGGATAATGGGCTCCAGTTCCGTCCACCTGAGTAGAACTGATTCAAATGAATTTTTTTTTTAATGCTGAGTAATATTCCATTGTGTATATGTACTACAGCTTTCTTATCCATTCGTCAGTTGATGGGCATCTAGGTTGTTTCCATGCCCTGGCTATTGTAAACAATGCAGCGATGAACATTGGGGTACCCGTGTCTCTTTCAATTCTGGTTTCCTCGGTGTCTATGCCCAGCAGTGGGATTACTGGGTCATATGGCAGTTCTATTTTCAGTTTTTTAAGGCATCTCCACACTGTTTTCCATAGTGGCTGTACTAGTTTGCATTCCCATCAACAGTGTAAGAAGGTTCCCTTTTCTCCACATCCTCTCCAGCATTTATTGCTTGTAGACTTTTGGATGGCAGCCATTCTGACTGGTATAAAATGATACCTCATTGTGGTTTTGATTTGCATTTCTTTTTTAATGAGTGATGTTGAGCATCTTTTCATGTGTTTGTTAGCTATTTTTATGTCTTCTTTGGAGAAATGTCTGTTAAGTTCTTTGGCCCACTTTTTGATTGGGTTGTTTATTTTTCTAGAATGGAGCTGCAGGAGTTGCTTGTATATTTTTGAGATTAATTGTTTGTCCGTTGCTTCATTGGCTATTATTTTCTCCCAATCTGAAGGCTGCCTTTTCACCTTGCTTATATTTTCCTTTGTTGTGCAAAAGCTTTTAAGCTTAATCAGGTCCCACTTGTTTACTTTTGTTTTTATTTCCAATACTCTAGGAGGTGGGTCATAGAGGATCTTGCTTTGATTTATGTCATCAAGTGTATTTCCTATATTTTCCTCCAAGAGTTTTATAGTTTCTGGTCTTATAGTTAGGTCGTTAATCCATTTTGAGTTTATCTTTGTGTTATGGTGTTATGAAGTGTTCTAATTTCATACTTTTTCATACTTTTACATTCTTTCTTCCTTTTGGTGTCTGCCCTCCTAAGATTGGTCCAGTGGTTTGTATAAACTTCCTATAGGGTGAGATTTGTGCTGAGTTTTTGTTTGTTTGTTTGTTTTTCCTCTAATGGGCAAGGCTGAGTAAGGTGGTAATTCTGTCTGCTGATGACTGGGTTTGTATTTTTGTTTTGTTTGTTGTTTACATGAGGCGTCCTGCACAGGGTGATACTGGTGATTAGGTGATGCTGGTCTTGTATTCAAGTGGTTTCGTTTGTGTGAGTTCTCACTATTTGATACTCTCTAGGGTTAGTTCTCTGGTAGTCTAGGGTTGGGGTCAGTGCTCCCACTCCAAAGGCTCAGGGGTTGATCTCTGGTCAGGAACGAAGATTCCACAACTGATTTGTTGTCGCATTAAGTGAGATTAAAACAAATGTCCAAAAAGGAGAAATTCAAAGATGAGCCCTAGACAAATGGCAGTTACAAAATCAAGCAAATAATAATTAAAATAATGGAATATACAGATATACATATACACCCATGAGCAAAGTCAAAACAGTCTATCAAAAATAAAGTACAAAAGATTGACCCAATGAACAAAGGAAATGAAAAATTATCGTTACCAGTTAATTATCTTTACCAAGTAAGAACAAAACTAACTAAAGCACAAACTGGAAAACAAAACTAAAGGAAGTGCCAATTGGGGACTAAAGAAATGGAAATAAAACTAACAAATATGTTTAGAGGAAAGGAGAGAAAGAAAAGAAAGAATAGCTATGCACAGTTAAATAGAAGTAGATAAAGAAGATTACGTATGCTAAAGATTAACTGCAAGGGGAAAAGAACAGTAGGAAAAGCAAACAAAAGAATAAATGTAGAAAAAATAATAATAGGTTTAAAAATTTAAAAAGAGAAAAGAAAAAAAAAAAAAAAGGAAAACTCCACAGAACTGCAAAGGCCCAGCGTAGAGGCAGAGGTTTATAACAATAATAAAACATGTGACTGAGGGGGGAAAAGAAAAGCTCAAAAGCTTAATTGGATTTCATAGTGCCAATAAAATCAACAACTACAACATAGTGGGGGAAAGGGAAAAAAACCCAAATGATTCTACAGAACAAGTCAAAAAATAAGAATAATAAATGTTTTTCTTGAGTCATTGCTGTCAGAGTCCTTTCCCTCGCTGCGAGTCACAGTCCACCTCACCTCCCTATGATGCCCTCCAGCACTGTGCTGATCTGTGGACCTGCTATGGGGGCAGCTCAGATTATAATCTGGTCCTACTCCTGTGTGTTCTTGCCTTCAATGTCCACAGCTATCAGAACCAGTGCGTTTTCTTTTAATATATAAAAGCTCTCCATGACCTTTTATATATTACATAGACACACAGAGTCTGTCTAGTTGATTGTGGGGATTTAATCTGCAGCTTGTACAGCTGATGGGAGATTTTGGGTCTTCTTCCTTAGCCACACTGCCCCTGGGTTTCAATTGTTGTTTTATTTCCACCTCTGTGGGTCGTCCACTGAGGTTTGCTCCTGAGGTTGCCCTGGAGGACTTGGGTTTGCCCCTGTTGAGGGCCAGGTGTGGAGGTGGTGCAGCTGCTTGGGTCACAGGAGTTCTGGCAGCATCAAGTACTCAGGGGAGTTGGCGGCTAGGGCAGCAAGAAGCATAGTGCTCCAGAAGGGTATGGCAGCCAGTATTGGACAGTACGCTCCAGTATTCTTGCCTGGAGAACCCCCTCCCTGACAGGGAAGCCTGGCAGGCCACAGTCTACAGGGTCGCAAAGAGTCAGACAGGACTGAAGAGAACCTGTGCGCATAGATGCAAGAATGTTTTTGCCTGTGGCAGCTCTGCCCCAGTGAGAGTTGAGCGTTACGGTGGCGCAGTTCCTTGGCTTGAGGGGACCCTAGTGGTGCCAGGTGCGCAGGGCCACGGACTGCCTCTGCCGCAGGGGTTATGGCTGGATCAGAGTCTTTTTTCGAACCTCTTGGAGCTGGCGATCAGAAGGCCTCTTTGGCCAGTCTTTCTCCACGGCTCTGTCTGTTCATGGACTTAGAGGGCTCCCTTGCCTAGGGTCCTTCACTGTTCTGTTTGCATAGTTTTTTAAGGTTTCCTATTAATTATCTTTGTAACCATGAATATAGGAAAGCCTGTTTGTGCAGATATCCTGAGAAAATAAAACATTATTTTGCTTTTTGTTGAAAATACTCCTTTTACTGATTTCATCCTGCATATTTCCCCACATTTAGCCACCCAGCCTACCTCCTTTTGTTTAAATTAGAACTGAAGTCGAGCACATTGAGAAAATGACTTTAAGTTCATGGCCAGAACTGTTCAAAACCTCCACCAGGTGACTCAAGGGGACGCTGCACGTTGCACACAAAAAGAACTGAGGCTTGTCTGCTCCTTGTCCTGATTCATGCACAGCCAGGTTGGTGCACTAGCATCAGAAAGGGTAAACATACCTGATAATTAATTGATCTTGAACGTAAAATTTTGAAGAACCAGAATTCAGAATTGATCCTCCACCAAAAGAGCTTCTTCTCTTATTGCTCAAAAATTCTGGGGACTCATTCTGAAAGCTGCCATTTGAATTGGACTGGGAACAAATGTGGAAATTTACTGAAAACAGCTCATTGCCTAATCTCTAGCAATTTCATTTTATTATGTGATCAACAGATGTGTTACAAGTTAGATTCAAAATGAAAATAAAAGTTTAAACAGTTTAACTGTGGTCACTATATCATTTTCCAGACCTGTAGAAAAATAAAAATAAAATCTGAGAAATATTCAGGTGCAACATAAATTTTTTTCACGTTATTCCAATCAAATGTGTTTTATTTTTTAATTATTTTTTTATTGGAGTATAGTTGCTTTATAATGTTGTATTTTCTGCTGTACAGAAAAGCGGATCAGTCATATGTATATGTTTATCTCCTTTTAGTTTTTCTTCCCATTTAGGTCACCACAGAGCACTGAGTAGAGTCCCTGTGCTATATAGTAGGTTCTCATTATTAATAGATACGTATTTTATATATACTAGTGTATATATGTCAATTCAAATATCTCAGTTCATCCCAACGCTTTCTTCCCCTCCTTGGTAACCATAAGTTTGTTCTCCACATCTGTGTCTCTTTCTGCTTTGCAAATAATCTGTTCCATTTTTCTAAATTCCACATATAAGTTATATTATGCAATATTTGTTTTTCCTCCTTCTGACTGACTTCTTTCTGTATGACAGTCTCTAGATCTATCTGCATCTCTGCAAGTGACACCATTTTGTTCCTTCTTATGGCCAAGTAATATTCCATTGTATGTATATATGTGTGTGTGTGTATACACCACATCTTCTTTATCCATTCCTCTGTTGATGGACATTTAGGTTGTTTCCATGTCCTGGCTATTGTCAGTAGTGCTGCAGTGAACATTGGGGTGGATGTATCTTTTTGAATTATGGTTTTATCTGGGCAATATAGATTTTTATTCTGTTCTTTGTTCACTCTCATCTCTGTCCCCTCGGTTATCTTTGCATGGTTATTTACAAAAGTAGTGAGAGAATTTGAATAATACAAAGACTCTTAAGACTTCATTTCTGGACCTGTCTGCCACTTAACTAGTTGTATGAATCTTTCTCAGACTGGTCCTTGAGCTTCCTTGGGCAAGGTGATAAAAGTACCTGTCCTGCCTCCCTGGCCAGGGTGATTATTATCTTCAGATGATACAATACATTTAGAAACTTTAACTTCCACTAGTGCCATTCTTTTAATGAGATCACACATCCAGCATCAGCCCTTTAACCTTCTGACACTGTTTCTGAGGGTGAGTATATCAGAAAATTGTTTTCCCAGTCCTTCTTCTACCACTAAATTCTCTGGAATGGGTGTGCCAAGTCCTTACTGTAAGAAAACTTAATTCTCTGATCTAAGCAGCCTTTCCAAGTGCCAATACTGACAAGAAATGGAATGGTAATGTATGTATATTCCTATACAGTGTGGTGTAGGGCTTGCTTATACTTGTTGGTAACCAGTAGAATTTGGAGATTATTTTAAAAATCAATTCTCAGAGTGCAGATCAAAATTTCAACAGGATACTTACAACTTGGCAAAGAATTTGCCTTTAGGCTGTGCTGATGCTCCTTATAGTTACTCTTTTCTGGGGTCTAAAATGGTAGAGCTGTGTTGAAGCCAGTGATTTGTAAGTGGGTGCTACATCCCCCACCCACAGAGCTGCAAAGAATTTCTTTCCCTATCTTCCCAGCCCTTAACCTAAGGACCTGTGAACACCTGATGCATGTAATTTCAGATTCTGGGTTAAGAGGCCTAAAATTTAGTCCACTTGACAGGTAGTTTACTAGTGTTTCTCTCTGCTGGACCCCTAACCCTTTGGCATTTTTGCCACTATTATTGAATTATGAAACACCCACAACTGCATCCCACTCCCCAAAATCTTTGCCAAGCTCTTAACTCCCCACACAAGGCTTTACAATATTTTAATTTATAACTATTGCACATATGTGTCATGTAGAGTTAGTCTAAATGTTGAATTGCTTAGCAGGTTGAAAATCACTAAAATATTTGTGATTAAAATGAAAATTCAAGTAGGCTTTATGGCTACTTTTCCTGATATTATTGGTTTCTATTTATATGAAGATATTCAACTTTTAGAAATTATAGACAAATCTTGATAAAACAGTTGAAATTGTCACAAAACAATGTCTCATTCACACTGGAAATACAACACTATCTGTGTTTTCTTTTTTTTTAACAACAGAATCAGTAGCATAATTAACGTGTTTTTACAGTTTACTTCTCATTATAGCTTCAATATTGGATCAGAGGTTAAGCTTCTGGATTTGAATCTGATTCTTCAGACTTCTGGCTTCTGGAAAGTTTCTTTGTGCTGATGCAGGCTTGCTGTTTTTAGGTCACGGTGATTTGGCTTTTCTAGAAGCTGCTCTTTTTCTAAGTGACTGACAGCAATCATTACTCTCTGTGGCAAGAAACCAGAAGTTGGCAGGAACCCTACAACGAGTGTCCAGTTGGATTTATTTTTTTAACTATTGTGCCAATTTCCAAATTATCTTCAGTTATAGGGCATCTGTTTTCTTAAAAAGGTTCAAAGTGGGTGATACACATCTGGTGACAGCCTGCCCAGGTCAGTCAAGAGGGGCTAGGCCTTTCTTCTGACCAAGACTTTCTCTAGCACTCTGGACAGAATCCAGAGATCACAGTACATTCCTAGAATTGCACCAGCCAAAGCCTCATCTATCAGGCAGTTTTGTATTTGTTCTGAAACTCTCACATTGTGACTTTGATTCCTCTTGATTGTTTAGAGGTATGAATCTGACAGGGATCACTTGGTAACGATGGACAGTAAGCACTAAAAGCCTCAGTGATTATAGCCATGTTTCCTGCCTGAGTTGCTTCCCAGTATGAATTTTTAAAACACTGAAAAGAAAAGGGTCAAGGCTTTAATCTGAAGGGATTTCTGAATTTGCCTCTTTTCTGAGAGAATTGATTGAGGTAGAAAGTGTCATAAGCGAGGGCCACTCTGAAGTTGAGCTTACATTTTCACCTCGATGGGGGACTTTAAACCGTCCCCCATCTCTCCCCTGCTTTGCTGGCCAGGGCCAATTTGATAATAGCTAGCCCAGAATGAAACTCATCTGTTTATTTTCCCATATTGGCTGGTAACAACCAGTAATGCTTTTGCTTGTTTGAGCTTTGCCCTCCCCAGAATCTTGGTATTTCATTTGAATTTGGTTTTTGGCAGAATGAGATCCCATGCATGCCAGGCAGGCTCAGGAATGTGTGTTTAGTAGTGTAGGATTTTGTTTTCTTTTTTTATTGACTTGCTTTGGGCTAAAGCTTTCTGTTTTTAAATATCTGACTCTTCTTCCATTGTCCTAGTTGTGCTGTAAGTAATGAACACATCCTTTGCTTTGGAACTCTGCCGGAGAAGATGCAAATTTGTCTATCCTGTTTCTTTATCTAGTGAATTTACCCAACTGGGCCTACTGCTGCTTTGAACTATTAAAGACTCACAAAAATTGTTCTCTGGTAAATGAAGATTATTCTCTAAGTCTGCTGAAGAGGAAATGGGCTGATGCTCTAAAAGAATAGATTTACATTAGCTACCTTTTTAAAAAAATATTTTCTTATTGAGATATGATTCACGTACTGTAAAGTTCATCATTTTCATAAGGTTGTACAACCATTACTACTATTTAATGTGACATTTTCATCACTCCCAAGAAACCCCCACCCCCACCCATAAGCAGTCACTCCCTTTCACCCCTCCACCGAATCCCTGGCAACAACTAGACCACTTTAAATCTCTATGTATTTGTTTTTTCTGGACATCTCATATAAATGCAATCATGTAATATATGGCTTTTGTGTCTGATTTCTTTTATTTAACATAATGTGTTTGGGGTTCATCTGTGTTATAGTATGTTTCAGTACTTTGTTCTTTTTTACATCTGAATAATGTTCCGTGGTATAAATACAGTATTTTATTTGTCCGTTCATCAGTTTTTGGATATTTGGGTTCTTTTCATCATTTAACTATTATAAATAATGCTGCTATCAGCATTTATGTACAACTTTTTGTGTGGACATATGAACTGCACAGTCATATGCTGACTCTGTGTTTAACTTTTTAAGGAACTTCCAGACTATTTTTCACAGCTGTACCATTTTGCATTTCTGCCTTCAGTGTGTAATGGTTCTGATTTCTCAGCATTCATGGTTTTAGAATTTTTGATTATAGATATCCTTGTAGGTATGAAGTGGTATATTGTAGTTTGATTTGCAGTTATGATGTTGAGCATCTTTTCATATGCTTCTTGTGTATTTGTATATCTTCTTTGGAGAAGTGTCTTATTCAGATCCTTTGCCCATTTTTTAATTGAGTTATTTGTTGTTCGTTTATTTGTCCATTGCTTAATTGGGTTATTTATCTTTTATTATATAAGAGCTGTTTACATGTTCTAGATACTAGGCCCTAATCTGAGAGAGGATGTAGAAATAGTTTCTTCCATTCTGTAGGTTGTCCTTTACTTTTTTGATAATGTCCTTCGAAGATCATTCTGCTAAAGTCCAAATTATCAAATTTTTTTTGGTTGCTTGAGCTTTAGATTTCATATCTAAGAAACTATTGCCTAATCCAAGGCCATTAATATACATACCTCGGTTTTCTTCCAAGACTTTTATAGTTATAGCTCTTGTGTTTAGGCTTTTGATCCATTTTGAGTTCATTTTTTTTACGTGGTATGAGGTAGGACTCTAAATTCATTTTCCTACATGTGGATACTTAGTTGTCCCAGCACCATTTGTTGAAAAGATTATTCTTTCCTCCATTGAATTGTCTTGGCACCCTTGTCAAAAATCTATTGACTGTAGATGTATGGGTTTATTTTTGGATTGTCAATTCTACTACATTGGTATATTTGTCTATCCTTATGCCAGAACCACACTATCTTGACTACTGTGGTTTTATAGTAAGTTTTAAAATCAGGAAGTTGGAGTCTTCTACTCCACTCACACCCTAAGGTTCTTCCGGCTATTTTGGATCCTTTCCATATGAATTTTAGAATCAGATTGTTAGTTTCTACAAAGAAGCCAGCTAGGATTTTGAAAGAGATTGCACTGAACCTATAAATCTCTTTAGAGAGTATTGTCATCAGAACAATATCAAATCATTTATTTCATGAACACAGGATATTTTTCCATTTATTTAGATCATCTTTAATTTCTTTAGGTAATATCTTATGGTTTTCAGTGTATAGATCTTAAGATCAATTTCAGTGGAGCAAGGGAGGAAAAGGGCAGATTAGAGGAGCTAAGTCTGAAAAGAAGTGGAAAGAGTATCTATGAACTGTGAATTTAACAGGTGTGATAAGAAAAATAAGGAGCGAAGGGATGATTGCTTACAAAGTGAATAGGGTAACAACAGATGTGTGGTTTAAGGATCTGATCTGAGAGAAAGGGGCTTGTGGAGAGAGAGCTGTTAAAGATTCTTGTTGTTGTGCAATCACTTAGTCATGTCGGACTCTTTGAAACCCCATGGACTGCAGCACGCTAGGCTTCCCTATCCTTCACCATTTCCCGGAGCTTGCTGAAACTCACGTCCGTTGAGTCGGTGATGCCATCCAACCATCTCGTCCTCTATCGTCCCCTTCTCCTCCTGCCTTCAGTCTTTTGCAGCATCAGGGTCTTTATCAGTGAGTTGGTAAAGTAGTCTTTTCCACTTTGCATCAGGTGGCAAACGTATTGGAGCTTCAGCATCAGTCCTTACAATGAATATTCAGGATTGATTTCCTTTAGGATTGACTGGTTTGATCTCCTTACAATCCAAGGGACTCTCGAGAGTCTTCTCCAACACCACATTCAGAAGCATCAATTCTTTGACACACAGCCTTCTTTATGGTCCAACTTTCACATCCATACATGACTACTGGAAAAACCATAGCTTTGGCTAGACAGACTTCTGTTGTCTAAGTAACGTCTCTGTTTTTTAATGTGTTGTCTAGGTTTATCATAGCTTTTCTTGCAAGGAGCAAGCGTCTTTTAGTTTCATGACTACAATCACCATCTTCAGTGATTTGGGAGCCCAGGAAAATAAAATCTTGTCACTGTTTCCATTGTTTCCTCATCTATTTGCCATGAAGTGATGGGCCCGGATGCCATGATCTAAAGATTCTAGAGAGAAGTAGTATCTGATAGGGCAGATGGAGAAAAGAATTGGTGAAGGAAGCAGGACAGGGTGGGGTCAGGAACAGAAGTGGAGAGGTAGTCATTAAAAAGGAAAAGTGACAGGAATGGGGAAATACAGTGCAAAGGAGGAGAATTAGAAGACACAGTGTCTGATGGTCCCCATTTTCCTCATGAAGTTGGAGGTAGGGTCACCTCTGAGAGTGAATCAGGCAAGGATTGGGTAGAGTGCTTTAGGAGAGGGGTAAAGAGTTAGAATGGTCCCCATAATGGAGAAAAACCTGGGAGAAGAGGAACTGCTGAATAACTCTAATGGCCTCAGTATAACTAAGAGATATGGTAATATATTTTTTTCACTTATATGCAATTAATCCACGTGTGATATACTTTATAATTTATAGTGCTTTTACATATGCTGACTTATTCTGTCTTCCAGTAACTCTGTGAAACAGACAGATGCCTTAATGCATTGATTATCACGCCTTCCTTTGTCTTTTCTTCTTTCTCCTTTTTCTTGCAGAGAAAGTTGTCAATCATTGTACGGGTATTTATTATCCACCATATGCCAGGCACTGTGGATTCAACAGCAGATGACATAGATGCAGTGCTACCCTCACCAAAATTAAAGTCTAGTTGGGAAAGCAGACAAGCAAAAAGCAGTTACAGTACAATATGATAAGTATTAAAATGAGGGAAATGTAGGGTTTTATGAGATCACATGGGAAGGGTACTGTATCAGCTGGAACTCAGTTGCATATAGCAAAAACCCAAAAATGTTACTGGCTTAAGCACACCAGAGTCATGTCTGACTCTTTTGCGACCCCATGGACTGTAGCCTACCAGTCTCCTCTGTCCATGAGATTTTATAGGCATGAATGCTGGAATGGGTTACCATTTCCTTCTCCGGGGGATCTTCCTGATCCAGGGATTGAACTTGTATCTCCTGCATTGGCACGTGAATTCTTTACCACTGAGCCACCAGGGAAGCCCACACAAGAGTTATATCCTCATGTAAAAGCAGGTTGTGTATAGGACTGGGACTATATGGTAATTCCATGAAAATGTGAAAATTGGTTCCTTTTTTCTGTTCTGCCATCATTAATAATAGCTTCTATTTTCAAGATTGCCTCCTTGTCCAAGATGGCTGCTCGGAATCCCAACTATCATGACAGAATTCCAGATAGCAAGAAGAAAGAAGGGAAGAAGTACAAAAGAATGTATTTCTTAGCTGAGTCAGCAACATTTAAGAAACCTTCTTGGGTGTCTTGCACAATCCTCTTTCCTTACATCTCTTTGGTCAGAATGTATTCAAATGGCTACTCCTTGCTACCTGCAAAGGAGTTTGAAAATTGGTTTTGTTTTGTTTTTTTTCCCTTTTTCCTTTTCCCCAGGTAGGCAGCTATGTGCAAAGCTTAAAAAATAAAATGAAGGTTATTTTACTAAGAAGATAAAAATAGACTCTGGGGTGGGCAATTCGGTTTTTGCTGTAGGTAATCAAACCCATCCAGAGTGGTTGGTGAGCATATAATAGGGAATTAAAATTATTTACTAGCTCACTGGTAACCTCCCTTTACTTACAGGGGAACTGACACTCAGTTTTGCTAGGTTGGTGCAAAAGTAATTGCAGTTTCGGGTTGTGAATTTTAAAGCATTATATCTAGGCTCAAACACATCTTTATCAATCAAAATAGGAACCATTACAATCAACACATTTTTGCCAACAAGAAATAAGTTTGTTTATTCCTGTAGCTTAAAAATCCATACTTTGGGATTCGATGAACTCTTGGAAAGCATTTTCTGCATCGTGTGGGTTGTGGAAGTGTGTTCCCTGCAAACAGTTGTTGAGATGCTTGAAGAAGTGGTAGTCATTTGGCGAGAGGCCAGGTGAATATGGCAGATGAGGCAAAACTTTGTAGCCAAATTCGTTTAACTTTTGAAGTGTTGATTGTGTGATGAGTGGTCAGGCGTTGTCATGGAGAAGAATAGGGCCTTTTCTTTTATCCAGTGCCAGCTTAAGGCATTGCAGTTTTTGGTACATCCCATTGATTTGTTGAGTATACCTCTCATGTTTAATGGTTTGGCCAAGATTCAGAAAACTGTAGTGGATCAGATGGGCAACCAGACCAACAGAAAGTGACCATGAGCTTTTTTTGGTGCAAATTAGGCTTTGGGAAGTATTTTGGAGCTTCTTCTTGGTCCAGCCACTCAGCTGGTCATCGCTTATTATTGTATAAAATCCACTTTTTGTTGCGTATCACAATCCAACTGAAAAATAGTTCCTTGTTGTTTCATAGAATAAGAAAAAACAAAACTTCAAAATGATGGTTTTTTTTTTTTTATTTTCGGTCAGCTCATTAGACGGACACCCACTTACCAAGCCTTTTCACCTTTCCAATTTGCTTGAAATGCCGAACAACTACAGAATGGGCAATAATGAGTTCTTGGGTAACTTCTTGTGTAGTTGTAAGAGGATCAGCTTCTATGATTGTTCTCAATTTGTTGTTGCCAGCTTCTGACGGCCAGCCACTACTACGCTGTTCATCTTCAAGGCTCTCGTCTCCATTGCAAAACTTCTTGAACCACCACTGCACTCTATGTTCATTAGCAGTTCCTGGGCCAAATGCATTGTTGATGTTGTGGGTTGTCTCCATGCTTTAGGACTTATTTTGAACTGAAATAAGGAAATCACTCGAATTTGCTTTTTGTCTTACATCATTTCCATAGTCCAAAATACATATAAAGTAAACAAATAGTAAGTACTTGTTTAATACATAAAGCAAGATATAAAGCAAGAAATGTGCATTAAAATGATGTATAACATGACCACATTTATTGAGAATGTATTCCAAAATCAAATGGCAAATTTCAACAATGCAAAAACCGCAATTATGTTTGCACCAACCTAATAAATTGTACAGTCCAAACAATGAGTTGGTAGCATAGCAAAACTAAAGTCTTCATATTCTCATATCCAGCATTCTTTCTGTTTCACCATTGCTTTTCATTTTAGTATAAGCACATATTATTTATAGTTCAACTACTAGGCGATTTTAAGATTGAGAGCTTTACTTCCAGATATTCTAAATATTCTGCGTTTGGGTAATATTACATAAAGTCCAGAAAGATTTAAGAAGTCAGTGGGATTTAGATATGGTCCATTGAAAAGTTTTTTATAATAAGTTTAATTTAGTTTTTATTCAGAAACTCATTTGGCTTTTGAAACATAGTCATTTCTCAGTGTTGTGCAAAGTGTTTGCAAATTTTTCCCACCTTAGGACCTGCTATTATATCATAAGAACACTTGTGGAGGCTGTTGTTAGACACCGTTTATTTGAAAAGCAAACCTTTTCCTAGTAAAAACAAATGTTTTTCCATCTTAGCTTTGTGAAATGTATTTCATCTTAGAAGATCCCAGTGGAATGAAAGTAGCAAGATGACTAGGACTCTGAACTTGGAGGAGCAGGGAGTGTGTGACTCTGGGCAAGTCACTGTCCTAGCTGTAAAATAAAACACTTTTTAAAAAGTGGATTTGAGAATAAATTAGGAAAAAATAATAATAATTTCTTAGACTTGTATAGTTGAAATAGCAGATACTGTTAAGCTGCCTTTCAACCATTAGATTGATTTTCTTCTCCTTCATTATCACAGCTAACTTGTTTTGGTTTTTCCCCCCCCTTTTCCTGACATGTTTGCCTGTGAGGGAAGGGTAAGTGGGCAATGGAGCCATTAAGGGTTGAAGAGCAGTGCATGGAGGATGGTGAAAGGGCCTGGAGGAGGCCTTTGCTGGATAATCAGCCTGTGACTTTCATTACCTCTTGTAAGTTTGAGTTGTTCAGTGACAACAAGAGAGTATTGTTTTTCCTGGCATTTTGTTTGAATATGTGATATGCTGCTGCAAGGTGAACAGTAAGAGTTCCTTGGGATAGCCTCATATCCCTGGCATTCAGTCTTACCATGTTTATTACTACCTGAGAGTGAGTGAATGAGAAAGGAGGATGGGGGGAGAAGAATGAGGAGAAAGACTTGTAAAACCGGCTAAACAACTTTAAACTTTTCTTTTAACTGTAGACTGTAGATCTTAAAGCCTAGAGAAGTCATTGAGTTCAGGACCCAGTGATATGTCAGGGCCAAGTGGATGAGGGCTCCTTCCAGTTAAGAGCATGTACCTTAAAGAATATTATAAAAATCAAATGTCACTCCACTACCTAAAAATTTTCAGGACTCCTCTTTGCCCATGGAATAAAGTCCAAGGTCCCTAGTGTAAAACACAAAGCTCTTCGTGATCTGTCCACTCTATGCCCCTGTGGTTGCTCCCATTCCTTTCCTCATTGTCTGTGTTCCAATAGTACCAGGCTCCTGCTGTTCCCCTGAACTTGTCTGGCTGTTTCACAACTCTGCATTTGTACTTTCTTCTACACAGGATGTACTTTCTCTGTCCTGCATTCTTCTTTGCTCCCACCTCAGTTACCCCCAGACTTGAATAGTCCCCCAACCCTATCCCATCTTTCACTGTCCTTTGATCCTGCTCTGTTTTTGGTATAACACCAATCACAAGCTAGAACAGTATTTTTAATGTATCTGTTTGTTTGTGCTCTCTGCTTTTCTCACTCTGTGTACTCTCCCCTGGCAGTCTCATGGGCTCATGTGGCATCGTTCGATAGAAGACTTCATCTCCTGCTTAGATCTTTCTCATGCACATCCAGCAAGCACACTGGCCACTGCATAGCTTCCTCAGAGTGATATGTAGCACCCCAGATCACAACAAAATACTTCAAGCTGATTAATTTTGCATTCCACCATGGTCTTCTTCCTGCATTCCCATCTCAGGGAAAGACTACTCAGTCGCCCCTTCCCAAAAGCTGGGCATCATCTTCTTTCATTCTCCCTCTTCCCCATCCAGTTGTTTCAATTATGGCAACTCTTCCTCATGAAATTCTTTTCTAAATCTACCCTCTTTTCTGCATATCCATTGCAATAACTCACTGCTCTTTTCCTTTCTAAATTTTGTATTGTATTATTCTCGATTCACTAGGACAGTGCTGTCCAATAGAAATATATTATTTTAAATTTTCTAGTAGCTACATTAAAAAGGGCAAAAAGAAACAAGTAAAATTAATTTTAGCAAGCTATTTTACTTAAGCCATTGTATCCAAAATATAATGAACTCAACATGTAATCAATATTTGAAACCATTTATTATATTTTAACACTTTGTTGACATACAAAAACTCTACACATTTAATGTATACAACTTGATGAGTTTGGAAATAAATTTATACTTGCCCATGAAGCCAAAAATCTATGCCATGAACCTATCCATCATTTTAAAAGTTTTTTCCTATACTCTTTATTTATTATTGCTGCTATTGTTTTTAACTGTTATGATGGTGATAATGATCAGAACACTTAACATAACTCTCTCTAGCAAATATTTAAGTATAGCAATGCAGTATTATTAACTGTAGGCATTGTATTATACAGTAGATCTCTAGGTTTTATTTATCTTGTATAAACTTTGTACCCCTTGACTAATACTGCCTCATTTTCCCTCCCCTGGTAACTACTGTTTTACTGCCTGTCTTTGTGAGTTTGACTGTTTTAGATTCCTCATGTAGTTGATATGATGTAGTATTTGTCCTTCTTAGCATAGTGTCCTCCATATTCATCCATGTTGTCACAAATAACAAGATCAATTATAATCAAATAACAAGTTCAAAGATCAGAGTGAATTTTATACTTGGGGCACATTTCAATTTGGACTAGTCACATTTCTACCAGCTATGGCTAGTGGCTACTATATTCAACATCATAAATATAAAATACAGAACCTGACACAAGGATTAGAGTCCTGACATTGTCTTTGGTCAGTTCCAGCCCAGAATGGTCAGATAAGGAAAAATGATGATGTAGTGTATTTACCATGCTGGCTGCTGTGTGTTGCGTGTGCTTAGTTGCTTAGTGGTGTCCCTCTTTTTGGCTCCATGTACTGTAGCCCACCAAATTTCTCTGTCCATGAGGATTCTCCAGGCAGGAGTACTGGAGTGGGTTGTCATGCCCTCCTCCAGGGAATCCCTCCAGGGATTGAACCCAGGTTTCCTGCATTGCAGGTGGATACTTTACCATCTGAGCCACCAGAGAGGCCCAAGAATACTGGAGTGGTAGCCTTATTTCTTCTTCAGGGGATCTTCCCAACCCAGGAGTTGAATTGGGGTCCCTTGCACTGCAGGCAGATTCTTTACCAGCTGATCTACCAGGGAAGCCCACCATGCTGGCTACCACCTCACAACCACTGTAGAGACACACAGCAGTTTGTCCAGCAAACAGTTTCCTTCTCCCTTCTGTTTCCCATTAATCTGAGTTCATCCCATGGGAAGCTAATTTCTCTGCACTTCCTCTACCCCCTTGACAACTATTCAGAAAGCAGTATGATGTTTTATCCAAATCGACAGGGCACAACCCAGATGGGTTAATGAGAAAGTTAAAGGTTGTTGAGAGAACCCTAGAATCAATTCAATAAAAAATAAATTAATTAAAAAAAGAATTGTAGTAAAACGATGACAAAAAATAAATAAATTTGCATCAACATGTGACTGAGCATTTTGACTCTGGTTTTATCTTCTCTTCAGTCCATTTTCCATTTGATAGCCATATGTTCTTGTGAAATGCAAACCTATCGTTTTCCTATTTCAAAACCTCCAGTGACTCCCCATTGATTCCAAGATAAAGTCCAACACCCATCTTGTTCCAAGTTTTACTTGATCTGGCCCTGCCTACCTTTGTAGCTTCTAGTCTCAATGTCCTCCCTCCCGTCTTAAATACTATGTGTGTTACTTACCTACTGGATAACAAATTACCCCAAACATTGTGATTTAACAATCAACATTTATTACCTTACAGTTTTAATGGGTTAGGAATTTGAGAGTAACTTAGCTGGATGATTCACGCTTGAGTTCTCTTACAGGATTGTAGTCAAGATGTCAGCCATGGCTGTAGTCATCCAAGGGCTTGGCTAGGCTTCAGTGATTCACCTTTAAAAGCGGCCGTTTACATGACGGGCACATTGACACTGACCCTTAGAGGCCTGAGTTTCTCTCCGTATTGGCTTCTCTAGAGGACTGCTGGAGTGGCCTCATAGCATGGTGGCTGTCTTCCCCCAGAGAAAGTGATCCAAGAGAGAGCAAAGCAGAAGCCACCATGTTTTCTTCTTTTTTTTTAACCTAGTCTCAGAAATACATGTCATTATTTTCATGATACCTTATTGAAATGGGAAGGATCTACACAAAACTGTGAACAGCAGAAGACAGCCATCAGAGGCCATGCTGGAGGCTGGTTACACACATCTGTAGCATTTCCTTAAGTCATTCTAGCATGCCTTACTTGCATCTGGGCATTCCTCTGTATTATTCTGTATTACCCCAAAGAGTTCCCTCTTCCGTTTCTCTTTTCCTTGTTTGTCTTTATAACTCTGATGTCACTTACTGTGAGAAGTTCTTTTTTTTTTTTAACCCATAATATTCCTATCCTACCTACCACCGATGGCACCCTGCTATCAGACTACCTTGTCCTCCCATCAGCTACGCATTTTTATCATAGTTGCCTGTTTCCTGGCTTGTCTCCTACATTAGACTCTGAGTTCATGAGGACAGAGACCATGTCTTTCTGGCTCACTGTTGTATCTCCAGTGCCCAGCACAATGCTTGGCAACACATTGTAGGTTCTCAGTAAATGGTTGTTGGTTGAGAATATAAAGGAAGGGATGGGTGAATGAATGATGGATGGACAATACAACAGACATCTTGTCTCTTCTACTAGACTCTGAACTCTTGCAGAGGAGTGCCCTGGTCTTTTCATTTCTGTATCCCCAGGGCATGACATAGCACCCAGCAGATAATAGGCCCCTAATAAAGGTCCGTTTCGCCTTCCTTCTTTTTTCTCCTATTCTTTTTGATGGAATAAAGATTTTGAGAGGTTCAGCATCTCTACAGGTCTATTATTAGTGATAAATCTGATTATTTACAATAATTTACCTCTTGGTTACTTCCTATTTCAAATATTGCCAATATTCCTCTTTATGTCAGCAATTCAGCAGCAATTCAGATAATTGATTTTTGTGTTTAATAACTATAATAGTATTTGTTAAGGCTGAGTAGGTACCTTGAACATGGAAGGTGTTTTGTGAATGTTGAATACATTCAATATATTGATAAGTGCTTTTTTACTGAGTAACTATGGTAAAGCTTCAGATTGTATGTGAATAGTTTTTCTTAGATCTTGATTCTGTTAACACAAGGAATTACTAATATGTAAGTGTAAGTAAATTGATTCTGGATTTGAAATTTAGGAGAAAATTGACCTTAGTTGTGTTTAAGGCCAGTTCTCTTCAGCTGCCCTGTTAGCTGTATTGAAAGGCAGTATGAGAGGAAGCTTGCCAACAATGCTGACTCTGCTTCCTCCCCAAAGAATGTGAAGAACTGAGATTAGTTACTAAGAACCCCCTGGGAGGAAGTACACAAACATGTGGTTACTTGTTCCTTTCACGTTTTTCATTTTCTTTGAAAAATATTGTACATTTTTCTTTATTTTTGTAAGTTAATTCTTTTTTATAATTTTTATTTATTTTGGCTGTGCTGGCTCTCTATTGCTGTGTGGGCTTTTTCTCTAGTTGTGGCGAATGGGGGCTACTCTCTAGTTGTGGTGCGCAGGCTTATTGCCGTTGCTTCCCTTGGTATGCAGGCTTCAGCAGCTGCAGTGCCCAGGCTCTGGAGCAGAGGCTCAGTAATTGTGGTGCAGGTGCTAGGTTGCTCTGTGGTGTGTGGTATCTTCCTGGCCAGGGATCGAATCCAGGTCTCCTGAATTGACAGGTGGATTCTTTACCACTGAGCCAACAGGGACGCCCCATAAGTTAATTCTGTATTTACTTTTTCATTTTCAAACTCCTTACTGGAGGTTCATTAGAAGGGCATGGACTTTGTGGTTGGACAGAACAACATTCAGATTCTGACTGCCACTTATTACTGGCTGTGTGTTGTTGGACAAGTTACTTTATAGTTCTGATTTTTTTGTTTTTTAGTGTGTGAAATGAGGATAGAAATGACTTCTTAAAAGATTAGCATCAGGTTCAAGAAGACATCTTATGTAAAGTGCCAAGTGTGGAATTTGGCCCTCATGTTCAAGTCATACCTCCCTTTCCTAAGCTGTTTTGCATAGATTGAAGCAGTGCTTAGCAGTATGGTATGTAATCAGTCACATGACCCCCAAAATAAGAGACTCATTGATTCTGACAGAAAGTAGTTTCCTAGACCATCTGACAGAACTGCCTGCTTTCTTCCTTAGTTTGCTTCCCAACCAGCTGACGTGGTACATATGAATGTATTGTGCTTTTCCTGTGTGTTTTTTCTCTGTTTTTGTTTGTTTGTTTGTTTTGTTTTCCATTACCTTTCCCACCTTGTTTTGTTCTCCTCCCCTTTGGTGACAATTGATATTTTTAGATCCCTGCTTCTGCCTTTACCATGTTGTAGACTCTAGAGCCTCCCCCTGGGAACCCTTTGCTCCTAAGACTCATTCATTGGTAGGATTAGTCACTCAAGGTTTTACTTGGTAATTGTTTGGATGATGTGTCCTTCTTTTTCTCCATATGATCTCCAGAGAGGTCTGTATGGGGGGAATGTGACGGGCCACACAAACAGTCTGGGGTGTCCAAATCTTGAGTTGAGTGGCCTGTTAAAACAGGTCTGTGTCAGGAGTGATAAACAGTTTTTGTGGATTTTGAGCAAGTTGCCAATCGATCAGCTACTGTTTAATGAGAGAGAGACACTGTAAGAGGAGCAGAAGCCCAGCTGCCTGTTGAAGAGCCACCTGCCTTTTCTCTTTACTTCATTTTCTTGCTAATGAAGGAACCAATTGGTTTAGAGCGATCAATGCTGACCTATTTGAATCAGACATTGTTTTGGCATTGCCAAGGCAATTAAATTCAGCAGGGTGAGGATTAGAGTGAGAAAGGCTGTAAAAAAGAAAAAAGAGAAACAAGAGACTTTTTATTCAGCAACAACCACTCTGGTGTTAGAGATATAAAAGGGATTAGTTTAAAAAGAATTAATCATTAGAGCATTTTCTTTCTTGGTAAAATAATCAGAAGGTTTGTTGACATTATTTCTTAGATTTAGGAAGATAGGAAGCTCTGCTTTGCTGATCTCACTTAAGGTACAAACCTTTATTATTGACCTCTTTCCTATTTAAAGCTGCAACTCATCCAGCAAGCCTTCTCTTAGAGACCGTCTACTGTAGTAGGTACTGTGACCTATATGTGGTAGATTTTCCAAAGCAGTTCTGATTTTAAATTGTCAGCCCCTCACCATTCCATTTAGGTGGTGTGATTCAGAAATTGTTCATCAGTCTATCACTGAAGACTTGATGGAGAGCGTAGTATATAAAATCCTTGAGAATAGGCTACATGAGCTAATCATCTTGGCACACACACCTCTAATTCTTTCAGCCAAGCATGGTACCTTCTACTTAGATGCTCAATAAATATTTGAGTAAACTGACAGAGTGACTAACTCACTGCATAAGAAGTAGGGTCTTAAAAAATACATAGAATTTGAAAACTTGGTGTTCTAGGGTTAGGGACAGGGTAGGAATAAGCATATGAAAGCAGCAATGAATAGAGTGAGTTAAGTGAGAGTTTCCAGGCTTCCAGTTTTACCAACTTGTACAATTTACAAAAGTAATTTTGCTAAGTAAAATGTTGACTGTCACCTTTGTCCCATAATACCAAAATATAGAGTGGATATACTTTGGGCCAAAAAGGGGCAATTCTTTAAATTGCTTATATTTTGCTGTATTTTTAAAATTCTTTGTCGTTCTTTTTGTTCTCTACTAGGGAAAGCTGTTTATACAGACACAGGCCGTGGCCTCTAGTGCTAACAGGGTGCTCCCTCAGAGTTGTTGCAAAGGTTGCCGTTCAGAGATAGCTGATGGTGTGCCAGGAAATGACTGTAGCTTTGCTGCTACCACCTGTTCGTCGGGACCTTGAGCCAGCCATCAGCTTAAGCGGTGGCATCACTGGAGGTGATTCTCCATATGTTTCTCAGAGTTATATAACAACCTTGATTTGGAGGAGGTATCTAAGTATAGTCCACATCTGGTTGATATTTGATTCCCCCACTGGTTTCTCATGCTTTTGGGCTTGGTTTATATGTCATCCAGGAGGAGCTAAATGTCTTGAATAAGAGCTCGTGTTTTTACTTCAGAATGTGCTCTGGGGCTTTCATTAGATAACTGCCTCTGAAATTGCCAGGGGACTTTATATCACTTGCCTTGCAACTTCTTGATGATGCACACCATTAGTAAAAAAACAAAACAAAACAAAACAAAATTGCACATCAAAAAATGATCAGTATCATTAGTAATCAAGTAATGCTATTAATAAAACTACAGTGAGATACCACTTTATGCCCAGTAGGACAGCTAGGATCAAAAAGTCTGATAACAACAAGTGGTGGCAAGGATTTAGAGAAATCAGAACCCTCCTAAACTGATGGCAGCAATGTAAAAATGGTACGGCCACTTTAGAAAACAGTCTGACAGCTCCTGAAAAACTGAAATGTGGAGTTACATTATACTCAGCAATTCCACTTTTAGGTGTGTGCCCAAGAGGAGTGAAAACATATGTGCATATGAAAATTTGAACATAAATATTCAGAGCATTATTCACAGTAGCCAAAAGGTGAAAAAAACCCCAGATGTCCATCAGCTGATGAATGGCTAAACAAAATACAGTACAGCTATGCAATGGAATGTTATTCAGCCATTAAAAGGAATCAGATGCTGATACATGTTACAACATAGATAAACCTTGCAAACGTTATGCTAAGTGAAAGAATCTAGTCACAAAATATCACACATTATGTGATTCCATTTATATGAAATGTCCAGAATAGGCAAATCTGTAAAGACGGAAAACAGTGATTGCTTAGGACTGAAGAGATGGGGACGTAGGGAGTCTGATAGCTCAGATACATAAGTCTGCTCTCTGAGGTGATGAAAATGTTCTTAAATTTTTTGTGATGATGATTGTGCACCTCTGTGAATATACTAGAAACCGTGGAATTGTATGCTTTAAATGGGCAAATCATATCTTGCTAAAGCTGTTAAAAAAGGATTTTCAAGTGGGCACTCTTGATATATGTTTTTATAAATTTTATACATGTACTCCTCTAATATTATGTACACTGTGTGTGTGCATGCTCAGTCACTTCAGTTGTGTCCAACTCTTTGCAATGTTATGGACTGCCACCCACCAGCCTCCTCTGACAATGGGAATTCTCCAGACAAGAATATTGGAGTGGATTGCCATGCCCTCCTTCAGGGGATCTTCCCAACCCAGAGATTGAACCCACGTCCCTTATGTCTCCCGCATTGGTAGGTGGGTTCTTCACTACTTGCACTACCTGGACAAAAACATAGATGTTTTCAAAGTATGCAGGAAAGTGAAAGTGAAGGTCTCTCAGTCGTGTCTGACTCTTTGCCACCCCACGGACTATGGAGTCCATAGAATTCTCCAGGCCAGGATACTGGAGTGGGTAGCCTTTCCCTTCTCCGGGGGATATTCCCAACCCAGGGATCGAACCCAGGTCTCTCACATTGCGGGTGGATTCTTTACCAGCCACAAGGGAAGCCCAAATTCAGTATACAGTAAAGGTATTAGTAGTTTAAGTTCTAGTTATTTCTTACAAGCCCCTGGAGTGAATGTAGCTCACTTTGAAAACCACTCTTTTTGACCACATAATAGAGATTAACATGCTTGAGGTAAGCCTGTGTAGGAAGGATGGATTTCTCAAATCCCAAGAGCCTGACATGACTGGACTGTGAAGGTATCTGGAGGTCTCTGCCTTTCAGGGAGAATGAAAACCTTCTGTGTGTTTTTATCCCAGAATACTCAAATATGTGATCATACCAGCAGAAAGGTATTTCTGATCAATTCACTGTCCCATCAGAAAGAATTTTGAGTGGCATGTGATAACAATCAGTGGTAGCCCTGTAACCTCATATTTTGTAATTACTCCTAAAATATATTCAATATGTATGTGGGACTCTACAGAGAGAGAAAGGAAAAAATTCTATTCCCAACTGAGTGACATAAAGCTGTATTTTTATTAAGAGCTTTGACTGACATTAGAAATCATAAATCACTAATGTGAAGCTTGAAGCACCAGAAGCCAGAGAGAAAATATAACCTGTAAAATGTGCCATTCTGGTAGATTTTAATATTCATAGTGGCAAGGGTTTTAAAGCTATCATATATACTAAATTAAGGCATCTAATTTTTTATTCAGTTTTCTTTTTTTAGGTGAGCTAGTCTTGACCTTTTGTGCCATTTCTTTATATATCAGCTGATAATAATCAATTTGGGTGTTTCTGTATTTGAGTGATTGGTTCTTGGGAAAGATGGTGAATAATGACTGCATATTTTCATTAATCTTTGTATACTGTAAAGCACAGGCTGTTGTGAATGACTGTGGACACCCAACAACATCTAACATGGGGCTGTAAGGTTAGTGCGGGTGTTTAGTACTTATTTATTGATGGTGATATTGATGTCAGAGGGTTGAAAAAGAGTGTTGAAATTTCCTAGCTCTATTTGAAATGTACAGAGAACACAGTATTACATTTGCTTGTTTTTTGGTGCAGTAATGTATCATTAACAATTTATTGTGGTGTATCAAGCCATGAAACAGACCACGTCTTGAGCATATTTCTCTGGCAGGCAAAGGTGCAGATTTTATGTATTGAGCTAAAGGAAATGAAATTTTCTCAGCAAGGGTAAGCAGAAAGAAATTTGGTTCTAGATATATGTCTTTAAAATGTGGAGAAAATAAGTTTAAAAGATTATTAAATCCTCACCTCTATTAATTAATCTCTATACTGTAGATTATCACAGATTTCCTGCCAGTTAAAGACAGTGAAAAGACCAAATGGAGAATTTGGTACATTACATACTCCTAAAAAATTATTATTACACTGTTGTCTTTTCCCCCTTTGTTTAAAAATCTTTTTAGCTGGTATAAACCTGTGGTATAACACAGCTCAGATTCCCTTCTTGAGAAATGATAAGACAATGCATCATAAAACACAATTTATGTAACCCCTTTAAAAATGTAGCTTTTATGATGACATTTTAATATTTTAGAAGTCATGAAGGTTTAACATTAAGTTTCAGTTTAAATGATTCTCAGGTTTTGGGTATTAGTATTTATTAGAAACAGAGTCATTTCAAGGGTAAAGATTAGAAATAGAATAAGTGTTTTCATACATATCAAAAAACTACTGGCCAAAGGATTGATGGGGACTGCCGTTTTCTACACACTTCATTTGAAAAGGACCGTTTCCAATCTCTAAACACACTAAATTCTGTTAGTATGTTCCTTTTCAGTCACTGTGAACTCTAGTAGTACTGTGAAGAGATAGGAAAAAGCTAATATATCATGTGCAGAAAATACACAGAACTCACTATTCCAAAGCTCTTTGTTCCCTTTTTCTTGATGACAAACATAAAGGTGTAAAAGAAATCATTATAAAAGTGTAAGTAGACTGCAGTCCTAACAGCTAATATAGATACTAAGTTATGCCATCTTCATTTTTTCTTTTCTTAAGATGCAAAACAAAACAACCCCTAATATTGGAGAGGTGATACTGCTATTGTACAAGTTAAATAGAAGAGAGGCCGTAGTTACCAGCAACGTGATCGGGCTCCAGCCAATTAAGCTGTGAACCTCAAAGCTGTTCTTCTAAAGAAGACTTGTTGTCAGGGCATTTATATTGGAAGCATTTTCTTGGCACAAAGTGCACATCTGAACATTTAAATCCAAATATGCTAACAGATGTCTCTTGAGCAAGACCATCATAAAACCAGATTTCACTTGAGTGAGGAAAATACTTTTTCCATCATTTTAGGTTTTTCACTTGGAGGTTACATTTTACTTTGGACGATGGCCCTGTGGACTATGATTAGAAGGTAGAATTGGTACATCCTATCAGTGTGAGGTGAGCACATGCATTTCAAATCAAAGTGATGCTACCTAGTTCTGAGAGCATAGAATACTAATGAAATGAACCATTATTTTTCTCTTTTGGTTTTCAGGCCTCTTTACTACAAATGTCTGACACTCTGTGAATTTAGTCTCTCTTTTATGGTTCTGCATAAATGTATTTGGCATCTAGGCAAGTCCTTTTCCCAAGTATTTAGTGGAGTAGCTTATCTATTTGGATTTCTCCCCTGGGCACAGATAGAACAAAATGAATGATATATTTTTAGGAGTTTTCTCCCAAATCCATATGTTGCGTCTTATGACCTTACGTGTAATATGTCACACTGACCAGATCTACTGAATAGTGTATGTTAGATAAGTGATCCCATTATCAGCTTTTGTTTTATAATTCTAGGTTCAGTAAAATCTCTCCCTACTGCAAACAAATATGTAAAGATTTTCACCCTGAAACACTACAGTAGTTGAAAAAGAAATGTGATTTGATTATTTAACTTCAAGAGTAAATTCCTGAATGTGTCATTGTTCATTCCATCTTTAGGTTTTCTTTCTTATTACATGGTATAGAATGTCACTTCAGAGGCACATCAGATACATAGTTTGACCAAATGGAAACTGGAGACCAAAATGATCAGCAATGTAGAGTAGATTTTTAGCAAATAAGAACAACCTGGAAAACAGATCCCAGATCTATAACATTATGCTTTCATTACATTTTAGCAGTCAAAATATTAAAATGTGACCTAATAATGTAGGAACCGGAATTCTCAGCAGTGTCCTCTGTGAACACTGTATCTATCACATGATATAATGCGTAGCAGCACAGTAATGCTACTGTGAACACTTTCAACTCGAGTCTCAGTTGGAACAGCTCATTCTTCTCTAATTCTGTATTCTTTCTTCCTTTGATATTTATTCCATTTAAATGGAAGATAATTTATCACAGATGTCATCATATGTTATTTTGGAGTCTTTCCTCTTATGAAATTTTGAGGTGGCAAAGTTGACATCTACCTTAAATTTATCCTTACATAACATGAAAATTTCTCAAATAGAATTGTTTCTTGAAACTCATATGTGGAACAGAACCAAAATAGATTTTTACTTAAGGTTATGAATGATAGCTTATCAAATAATATTATAAAGGTTAGAATTATGATATTATTTAATCTCTAATAGTTGGCCTGGTATTTTTAAAAATTTTATGGGGCATTTTGATTCAAAGCTTATAATGTTTTTCCTAAAGATATCTAGAAAATCTGTGTCTTTAAAATTTTTATGCAGTTTTTAAAGCTTAGTTTCTATTTACACTTCTTACAAAATATTATATTCCTGATGTCTTACATCTTTAAGCCTGTGTTAAACCCAGTAGTTTCTACCTCCCACTCCCTACTTGGGTAGTGCCCCTCCCCTGGTCCCATAACCACTAGTTTGTTCTCTGTATCTGTGAGTCTGCGGCTTATATGTTATATTCACTAGTTTATTGTATTTTTAAAAATTCCACATGTAAGTCATATCATACAGAATTTCTCTTTCTCTTTCTGACTTATTTCACTTAGCATGATGCCCTTCAACTCCATCCATGTTGCTGTAAATGGCAAAATTTTGTTCTTTTCTTATGGCTGTTGTATTCTGTTTGTGTGTATATATACCACAGCTTCTTTATCCGTCCATCTGTTGATGGACATTTAGGTTGTTTCCATGTCTTGATTGTAAATAATGCTGCTGTGAACATTGGGGTTGCATGCATCTTTTCAAGTTATTGTTTTTGTTTTATCAGATATATACTTAGGAGTAGAATTGCTGAGTCATATAATAGTTCTATTTTCAGGTTTTTGAGAAATTCCATACTGTTTTCCACAATGGCTGCACCAGTCTACATTCCCACCAAAAGTATATGAGGGTTCCCTTTTCTCCATGTCCTCACCAGGGTTTGTTATTTGTAAGAATTTTTTATGGTAGCCATTCTAACAGGTGTGTGGTGATCTCTCATGGTTGCTTTGATTTGCCTTTCCCTGATGATGAATGATGTTGAACATATTTACATGTGCTTGTTGGCTATCTGCATTTCCTCTTTGGAAAAATGTCTATTCAGTTCTTCTGCCTATTTTTAAATCAGGTTGTCTTTTTGATGTTGAGTTGTATAAGCTGTTTATGTATGTTGAATAGTAATCGCTTTTTGGTAATGTAATTTGCAAATATTTTCTTCCATTCAGTAGGTTATCTTTTCATTTTGTTGATGGTTTCCTTTGCTGTACAAAAACTTTTAAGTTTAATTAGGTCTCATTTATTTATTTTTGCTTTTATTTCCTTTAGGAGAGGGATCCAAAAAACATTGTTTCTTAATATTTACATTATTAATCTACTTCCCATTTATTTGACCATTCTGGTTTTTAGTTATTAATTTTGTACATGAAATCAATAATAAAATAATCATTATTATTGTAGCTTTATCTTAGTTGCAGCATGTGGAACCTAGTTTCCTGACCAGGAATCGAACCTGGGCCCCATGCACTGGGAGCATGGAGTCTTAGCCACTGGGCCACCAGGGAAGTCCCTAGCTTTTTATTCTTAAGATTTCAATGTCAAAAGTATAGAAGGAGCTTTTCATACCAAATTGTATCCATCTAGCATGCTTACCTCTATTTGAGAACTAACAGTCAGATATTAACTGTTAGTTAATAAGTAAGTCCAAATGGCCTACCTTGTTCATATTACTTTGGTTGTTAGATTTTATAGGAATCTACATGACATGTGATACTGATTGTGAATACATTCAGAAGCCAAAAATGACACTGAAGCAGACCTTAGGGTTTTAATACCCTTCAAGCCTAAGTTTGAAGACAAATAGCAGATAACTGAAGCCCTGAACTTCTAGGTTTTATATGGAACAAGTATATTTTTGTCAGTGTATTTCATATAAGACTAAATTCCCCATGAAGCCTGGTGGCCTTCCAAGGAAGCCCTGGGAAACATCCTAGGAATGTTTTGCTATTGAATTGGCCACCACATTCAAGCGTTATCTTCTTGTGACATTTGAAATCATTCAGGAGCTATTAAATGTACACAGTCAAACTGTTTCCCTGTCTTCTGGGGCTTGAAAACACTGATTTTCCTTGTCACTTATGTGACTCTTAGGAAATACTGGTTATGAAGACCTGCTGATATGTATCTTTTGGAGGTGGTTATTCCAGTTTGTAAATGCTAACTGGTCTAACTTCTCTGTGAGCTAAGCAGGCCTTTGCTGGTGAGATGCTTTTTGCAAATCCAAAAGAATATTTGCCAAAGACCTGGGCTCAGAGGAAAGATAAAAATGAATTTATATCTGACAGCAATCTTTGTGTCTTTTAATACCATTTTATTGAATTCTTCATAAGGTGAAAACAGCTCAGTGAGTCTAAAGATATACAAATTAGACCTGGAGAATCAAGCACATTTGATGTTATAGCACAGAAGCAGTAAAACTTTATATAATGCAATGTGCTTTATTTTTATATCACCTAATTCACAGTATCACAAGACACTTTACAGAAAGAGTCAATTGCAAGCTTAAAAGAAAAAGGAAACTTTTAGGGTGAGATTTAAGGACAGAATATACTCTAATTTTGCAACTGAGTCAGAGTCACTGTGACTTTTGTGCTGCCATTAAAAATATACTTGAGGTTTTTCCACTGAGCCCTGAAATGTCAGCTTGCCAAAGGGGGGTATTGTATGACCAAGGAGGGTGCTGGTCCCTGTGCTGTTCACCAGTTGTCCAGTACAAAAGACATTGACTCTGCTACAGCTTGATCATTCACTCAAAGTCCACGCTCCTATTTGTCCTCCCAGCTATCTAGCCAGGCCTTCCACCGGACACCTGTTTATTTGTTTTTGCCTCTGTCTTCTGCTTTAGAGATTTTTATCATATGATCTTCTAAGTAACCCTGATTTTCTTCTTGCTATTAACAGTAAAAAACTAAAATCTGATTGAAGCTTTGAATATGTGTTTGAGTTTCACTGTAGGGCAGTGGTTCTTAACCATGGCTGAACGTAAGAATCTCCTAGGGAGCTTTTAAAAATCCCAGGGCACTCCTAGGTGCCCCTCCCTGAGGCGTTAAGTCAGACACTCTCAGTAGTGGAACACAGGCATCACTATTTTTTAAAGCTTCCAAGGTGATAACAATAAGCAGTCAATTTTGAGAACCATTGGTGAGTCATGTGTTATGGAATCCCAGATGCTAGTATTTTAGGAGTTTTTCTTCCCCTCAGTCTAGTCAGATTCTTTGGAAAAGAAATATTTGCCTAGAGAATAAAGGTCTAGCTGCCATTGTTCTAGTTGATGAACAGCAAAAGAGGGTTGGGTACCTCAGTATTCATTAGTAAGTGGTGGTGGTGGTGGTTTAGTCACTAAGTTGTGTTCAACTCTTGGGACCCCGTGGACTGTAGCCTGCCAGGCTCCTCTGTCCACGGGATTTTCCAGGCAAGAATACTGGAGTGCATTGCCATTTCCTTCTCCAGTGGAGCTTCCTGACCCAAAAATCGAACCCAGGTTTCCTACATTGCAGGCAGATTCTTTACCTACTGAGCTGTGAGGGAAGTGGTCTGTTAATCCCTTGATTTCAGTAAGATACCTATGTGTTCAGCTGCCTAGGTCAACTTCTAGTTCAAAGACTTTTTTGTCTTCTCTGAAAGGTAAACCAAGTTTTCTGTTGGGGTAGGAGATTGGATTACCCATTGGAATGAGTGATAAGGAAGGAGTCTAGATACTTAACTGCTTAACATTAATAGCTTTCACCCCATCCTCACCTATCTTTCAGTTCTAGTTACAGAGGCATCAAGGGTTGCTGGTTTCTGAGACTTTCAGGATTCTACAGCATAACAGAGATTTGTTCTTATCCTCCCCACACACTACTAACCAGGAATCAGCCGAGAACTGACCTGGTAAGACAGTTCCCAGCCTTCAAAATTTTGTTTTATTTTCTTCCTGTCCTTTGGCTTTGACTTTATTTTTTTAATCTTTTTATTGAAGTTTTAAGTGATTTCGGTGGGACTGAACTTCTGGTCAAAGCTTATTTTCCCCAAAGCTGTTATTTCACTATCTTCCATTGTTACTATCTGAAGTCAGCTGTCAGTCTTGTGATCCAGCAAGCCTGTGCAAGCAATATGTCTCTTTTTTCCTCTGGCTACTTTCCAGATCTACATTTTAGTTTTGATGTTCTTCCATTTCGCTACAATGTATTTAGGTATGGATTTCTCTTTGCCCTGTTTGGGGTTCATTGGGATTTATCTGAAGATTAATGTCTTTTAGTACTCTGGAAAATGGTCATCTTATATCTAATTGAATATTGCCCCTCTCTCTTTCTTTATATTTCTTCTTTCTTCTAGAGTCTTGATTAGATGTGTTTGGCTTCTTCACTCTGATCTTCACATTTCCTAATCTTCATTTCTTTTTGTCTCTCTATAACTTTCTGTGTAATTTCTTTAGCTCTATCTTCCTTTTTTAAAATTAATTTTCTCCAACTGTCTTCTGATTAACTTAAATTCATTAAATTCTTTTTTTTATAGATTACATTTTTTTAAAGTTTCTCTAAGTGAGTTTTCTTAAATATACTGTCAATTTTGATAGTCTTGTGTTTTCTTATCACACTTGCAGTCTCTTTATTTAAACATATTAAACATGTTCATTTATATTGTCCACAGTATTAGGTTAGTAACATTAGACTGTTGTTTCTGCTGACTCTAACTCACTGATGCTTTTTCCTCATGTAGTTAGTGATTCTTTTTATAAAGAGCTTACATTCCTTGGGATTTTTTGTGAGAATTATTTAAAAAAATTTTTTTTAATTGGTTTTGCCATACAATGACATGAATATGAGAATTATTTAAGAACTGCATGTAAGTATGTTTCTCCATGGATGAGTTGATTAGCTTTTCTCTAGTACTGAAGGACAGTCTACCAACCAAACATCATTTAAAAGTTAATTTTTATTTTCAGGTTACCTTGATGGTACGAATTCCTGCCTGAAAGCTGTATGAGAGTATACTTGTGCTTAAGAATTTTTCAAGGCAGTTTTTCCTTTTTTACTTTCTTTTAATATGTATGTAAATAAAAAGAGGAAAGAATAGTTTTTCTGTTCTACTAAGAATCAAGTTCCAGTTAAATAAGATTTTCTCCTGTTGCAAGACAGTTCTTACTTCCTTTTTTCATTCTTTCTGTCTGTTCTTTTTTTTTCCCCTTTCCTCCCTTCCTTCCCTCTAATTTTATTTTATTTTTTTTTAAAGTTAACCGCTGAAAGTGTCACCCTTTGTGAGCTTGGGCTTTTGTTCAGGAGTCCCTGACTCAACAGCTCACCCCATTCAGACCCTAGGCTTTGTCTTCTTTCGCCATGTACACATGTGGCCTGCTAAAATCCAAACTGCACCCAGGGATCAGCAATTAACCCCAGGGTAGGGTGATCATGTATCTTAGTATGCCTGGAAAAGTATGAGTTTGTTACAGCCCAATTATTTCTACTCAAAAAATGTCCTGGTTTGGGTAATAAATTATATGGTCACCCTACCACAGGGCAAATGTCAGCACTACAACTTGCTCATCCCTGGAAAGGATTCTTGTTTAAAGACTCTTGCCTCCAGTTATTTTCTGTACTTTCCTGCCAACTTAACCATACTTCTGAAAGAATTAAAAAATATGTTTTATTCATTATTTTAGATATTCATCATGAGGAGAGATTTCTCCACATATACAGTCAGCTGTGTTCCTGGAAAGAGAAGTCATGACTCTATCTTTTAAAAGATCTTCTCTAAGAAAGAATCTGAAGATTTCTTTTTTTAATTAGAACTTGGTGCATTCTTTCCTTTTATCACCCTATTGATTATATAACATTTCATAGATTAGAAAAATTAGTAATTCTGTTAAAATGAAAAATGTACTGTGTAGTAAATTAATGTTTTAGATAATATGATGATGAAAAAAGAGAGGAATATATTAACAACCTTCTCAAATATTGTAACCAGAAATTCCCAGGAGGGTCTAGAATTATTAAAGGGAGTGAGAGAGAGTTCTGGGTAAATCTAATAAAAGTGTGTGTGTGTGTGTGTGTGTGTGTGTGTGTGTGTGTGTGTGTGTG
>ML661332.1:12575743-12661716 GCA_007570785.1 Antilocapra americana
TGTGTGTGTGTGTGTGTGTGTGTGTGTGTGTGTGTGTGTGTGTGTGTATGTGTGTGTGTACATGTGCATGTTCTTAATTTGTATGAATCCAATGAAATACAAAGTAAACTGAGAAACAAAAAAACAAAGTAGAGGTTAAATCTGTTCCTCATCTATAGATAATAGATTGCTTTGGCCTCATCTGTAACAGTGGTATACTATCACTGGTTTCTGATATTCTGAAGAGATGCTGTAATAAATAATGTCTGTCCCCTCATCCCTAAATTGACAGGATGTTTTCATTCTGTTATGAGTAATCGTTTCCAATGAAAACACTAGTACTAACCCCAGAGTAGCTTCCTTGTTGTGTTTGACATGGTTTCTTCTGAAAAGAATGGATTAGGCAGCAGTATATAGTTGTATACTAAAATGGGCCTTTTATAAAGGAAAAAGAAATTGTTGTGTAAAGTGTTTGCTTTTCATTTATTTACATCAAAACAGACTTGCATCAAGTTCAACCAAAAATGTATATACTTTCTTAACAGAATAAGATGGTTATAAAAAAAATATAGTAGATTCAAGTAACTGAACCTGATGAAATTCAGAGACCTCATACATCAGCCCAAGAAATTGGTTTAGATAAGCCTAACTTCCCTCAAGAAACTTATCTCTGCCTTGGAGAGTGGCCTTTAGTAGAAGGCAGGATTGGGGAGTGGGTGTCAATGAGCAGAATAATGCACTTAAAGAAAATTATGACACACAGTATATTCAGATGGCAGTCATTGTAATTCTAATTATCCAGTGCATCCAGGATACTGGATAGCTTTTTATGATTATAACCACTCCAAGAAGGACAAATATAAGGTAATAAGCATATAGAGCTATCAAGTACCCAGAGTGCATAGTCTAGATAAAATGAATGGTATCAGAATACATCAGCTTGTCTCCAATTTTCTTTGTACACAATTGCAGTAAAATTTGATTTGCATTGAAGGGTGTTAGGAGGTTTCTTTGTGGTTAATGACTTACATAATGATTTTCTTTTTATCAGAGAGTTAACACAGTTCTTATTTCTGGATTTACAGTGATTTTGTTACAGCCTTCTTTTCATTTAACTTAAATGTCAATCTGCATACATCCCTTTATCATTTGAGATGTGTACATTTAAAAATTAACCTCTGAACATAGTAGTTGTATTATTTAAACTGTGGGAAGATTCTGGCATTGAGTATAAAATTTCCTCCTCTTAGTTTAATTTGTATTTCTCAGTTTCTTGTTTCCTACCATACTAACAGATATTGCCAAAGAAAAATATTCTCCATCCTAGGAATACCCTTTAACATTAGTTTGTAGAGAACAGGTACCTATTTATTCGGCCCCTAGCTAACTGCATGTGCTTAACTGTTGCAATCTTTCTGCTTGAACCATCCCTTTGAGCTTTTCTTCACATGCATTGTTGTTGTTTAGTTGCTCAGTCCTGTCTGACTCCTTTGTGACCCCATGGACTGTAGCCTGGCAGGCTCCTCGGTCCCTGTGGTTTCCCAGGTAAAGAATACTGGAGTGGGTTTCCATTTCCTTCTCCGGGGGATCTCCCCTACCCAGGGATCAAACCCACGTCTCCTACATTGGCAGGTGGATTCTTGACCACTTAGCCATCAGTGTGTGTGCTCAGTCATGTGCCATTCTTTGCAACTCCATGGACTGTAGCCCACGAGGCTTCTCTGTCCATGGAATTTTCCAGGCCAGAATACTGGAGTGGGGAATCTTCCCCACCCAGGGATTGAACCTGGGTGTCCAGCATTGCAGGCAGATTATTTACCACTTGAGTCACTAGGGAATCTACCTGCAGTGCAGGAGACTGGAGTTTGATCCCTGGGTTGGGGAGATCCTCTGGAGAAGAGAATGACTACCCACTCCGTATTCTAGCCTGGAAATTCCACAGACAGAGAAGCCTGGCAGGCTACAGTCCTTGGGATCACAAGAGTTGGACATGACCGAATGACTAACACTTCTTTACTTATTTCAGCCACCAGGGAAGCTCATAAATTTTCTTCACTTTGCATAACATCTTACTTGTTTTCAAAAAAAAGGACTACTGCTTTGTGGATTCCCATGCTTGTTAAGCAGTAGGGGATAATTTGGAGTTTGCTTTTTGCCCCTGAAATCCTGAGTCTGCTTTCTAGCTGTATTGAGCAAGACATATAAAATTGCAGACTTTGTTTTAGTTTCCTGTCATAGTTATTCCTACACAGTTTTTTTGATTGGCTCAAGGTTAACTATTTTGGAAAAGTTTTAGCTAAGTCCACATTTACATTTTTAGTTGAGTAATAAACTGATGTTCAAAACTTACTACTTCTGTTTTAAAAGAATTGGAATTGTCAGTGTGTGTGTGTGTGTGTGTGTGTGTGTGTGTGTGTGTGTGTGTCCGTGTCCATCCCAAGCAACTCAGTTCAGTTCAGTTCAGTTGCTCAGTCGTGTCTGACTCTTTGTGACCCCATGAACAGCACGCCAGGCCTCTCTGTCCATCACCAACTCCCGAAGTCTACCCAAACCCATGTCCATTGAGTTGGTGATGCCATCCAACCATCTTATTCTCTGTCGTCCCCTTCTCCTCCTGCTCCCAATCCTTCCCAGCATTAGGGTCTTTTCCAGTGAGGCAACTCTTCACATCAGGTGGCCAAAGTATTGGAGTTTCAGCTTCAACATCAGTCCTTCCAGTGAACACCCAGGACTCATCTCCTTTAGGATGGAATGGTTGGATCTCCTTGCAGTCCAAGGGACTCTCAAGAGTCTTCTCCAACACCACAGTTCAAACACATCAATTCTTCAGCGCTCAGCTTTCTTCACTGTCCAACTCTCACGTCCATACGTGACTACTGGAAAAACTGTAGCCTTGACTAGATGGACCTTTGTTGGCAAATTAATGTCTCTGCTTTTAAATATGCTATGTAGGTTGGTCATAACTTTCCTTCCAAGGAGTAAGCATCTTTTAATTTCATGGCTGCAGTCACCATCTGCAGTGATTTTGGAGCCCAGAAAAATAGTCACCCACTGTTTCCCCATCTATTTGTCCTGAAGTGATGGGAGCAGATGCCATGATCTTAGTTTTCTGAATGTTGAGCTTTATGCCCATTTTTTTCACTCTCCTCTTTCACTTTTCATCACGAGGCTTTTTAGTTCCTCTTCACTTTCTGCCATAATGGTGGTGTCATCTGCATATCTGTGGTTATTGATATTTCTCCCAGCAATCTTGATTCCAGCTTGTGCTTCTTCCCGCTCAGCATTTCTCATGATATGCTCTGCATATAGGTTAAATAAGCAGGGTGACAGTATTCAGCCTTGATGTACTCCTTTTCCTATTTGGAACCATAACCCGAATGCCTTGGGTGGCCCCACACAACATGGCTTAGTTTCATTGATTTAGACAAGGCTGTGGTCCATGTGATCAGACTGGCTAGTTTTCTGTTTTTATGGTTTCAGTGTGTCTGCCCCCTGATGCCCTCTTGCAACACTTACCGTCTTACTTGGGTTTCTCTTACCTTGAACATGGAATATCTCTTCATGGCTTCTCCAGCAAAGCACAGCCGCTGCTCCTTACCTTGGACGAGGGGTATCTCCTCACAGCCTCCCCTCCTGACCGTGAACGTGGAGTAGCTCCTCTCGGCCCTCCTGCACCCATGCAGCCCCAGCAACTCAAGCATGCCTGAAATTTTCAGTTTGCCCTTTCCCACAGACCTTGTCTTCCTTCAAGAAGTCTATTCAATAATTCAAATGGTTAAATTCCTCTGAGTAAGAAAAGGTCTGATATTGTGGCCAGAGTTCAAATATCTGGTAACCCTTCATGTTATGATTAGCAGTCCTAACAACACTCTGGAAGACGTTGTTCTCAGCCTCAGCCATCTGACTTAGATGCTTGCCGACTTTCCATCCTCTGTTCCTCGATACAGTGGTTAGCACGTGTTACTATTTGAATTTGCCTAGAAGATTGTAAGCGCTTTCAGGACACACACTTTCTTTTTTTTTTTTTTAATTTTTTTATTTATTATTATTTTTTTAATTGTTTTTGCCATACATTGTCATGATATCACCATGGGTTTACATATGCTTCCCCTCCGGAACCCCCCTCCCTCTTCCCTCCCCACCCCGGGAAATCTCGCTGCACCAGCCCCGAGCATCAGTCCTGGGCTGGCGATTGACTAGACATATGAAAATTAACATGCTTCAATGCCCTTCTCCCATATCATCCCACCCTTACACTCATCCACAAAGTCCACGAGTCTATTCTATACATCTGCGTTCCTTTTGCTGTCTCGTATGTTGGGTTCTCGTTACTGTCTTTCTAAATTCCATATATATGCGTTAATATACTATATTGTTGTTTTTGCTTCTGGCTTACTTCACTCTGGATAATGGGCTCCAGTTTCGTCCATCTGAGTAGAATTGCTTCAAATGAATTTTTTTTTAATGCTGAGTAATATTCCATTGTGTATATGTACCACAGCTTTCTTATCAGGACACACACTTTCTAACTTACGCTAAGACCTCTTAATGCCAGTCCTAGCACAGTAGCATGCCTCTTACGTTTGCTCAGTAAATACTTGATGCTAATAAAAAGCAGGCTGCAAGCAATTTAGTTGTCCAAATAAGCCTTTTCACACTTCTGTTGAACACGATTTTAACCAAATTTATGTTTCATTATTATATCATCAGTGCTTTGCATTCTGAGAGAGAGCTCATGTGGACAACTCAACAGCATTTCTTCCGATGACTCTCCTGCTACTTATCTAGTCCTGGCACACCTCACCCCCCGAATACTCCTATAGTCCTGCTTTTGCCAAGGGACTTAGAATCCCATAGAGAGAAAGAATACTGAGACGTGGTTCAGTCCATAGCCTTATCTTAAAGACAAGAACATATAAAAGACAACTGTAAGCCTCTTTTTCCCCCCTCAAATCTCCAGAGTGATGACTATCACATCTCAGCCTTTCCTGTAGACGGCCTTGTGTTTTTTGCACATTGTGTCCCAAAGATCACTAAAATGTCACTGCTGACTCTGAATTCCTTTTCTTGTCACTATAGTCAGGGGAGAAAAGCCTTCTCTAAGACTCAGTAGGTGTATCCATAGGTCTGTCAGTGCTTTCAGGGCCACATAAAAGGTATTGATTTCATGCTGATTTCTGTGAAGGGTTCTTTCTGTAGGTTTGTGTGAATGTGCGTGCGTGTGTGTGAGTTTGTGTATTGGGAGTGGTATGTATGTACATGCATGCATAATTAAAAAAATTTGTTTAAAATTGAAGCATTTCATTAATTATTTTATTCATTCTTGTGATTATACTAAAATGAGAAGCCTTACTAAGACAGTTCTCTTAATAGGGTACAGTAAATTTAAATAATTTATTAGATTTTCAAATGCTATTTATAATAATCTAGACACTTCAGAATATCAATAAATCTAGCTCTGAAGTTTACAGAACATAACTTTTCTGTGCCTTCTTCTCTTGTCCTTATGTAGCTTGAATATTGATAAACTTATTTTTCAGAAAGATGCTAAGCACTGAAGCATAGAAGACGTAACTGCTACTTACTTTAATGTCTGTATATTGCTTTTCCAGTTTTGATTTTTAACATCACCTTTTTGGCCTGATTGTTAAACTAATATTAAAAAGTTTGCTTGTATTGCCCAACACTGAATGTAGTAGAATGCTTTTCTGGAGTGCCTATTTTTTGGTCTCATTGAAATAGAAACAATCACAGTAAGTTTCCTTCAACACAAATTGTGTTTTTAAGTAATGTACTAATAATATGGCAAACACAATGATGACTTAATCATGATTGCTCTATTAGGTGAACTTAAAACCTATTAATGTCCAAAGTTTAATCACACATTTTACTCTTAATCCCTTGTGGCTATTGAGCTTCTTGAGAAGAGTAGATAGCAAGGACCAACACTATGGTCCTTGTCACATGATGGTCTCCACACAGATAGCCAATGACCCTAAGGTTCTGAAGGCTTATTGAAGGACCTAACTCTCCCCCTCCCCAAAGATGAAGAAATGCACACACATACACATGCATGCAAACTGTACAGAGAAACTAGAGGGGATGGTGGAGAGAAACAAGGAAAAACAGGTAGAGGAGGAAGCCCAGCTTAGAGTTTTCAGAGAATCTGACAGACCTTTGTGTTTTTGTTTTATGATAGAGTAAGATGCTTTTGACTAGAGAACAGGTGTTTGGATATATCACAGGTAGAAAGTGGTAGAAACCATGATAGGTTTGGGAAAATTGTGGGAAGGAAGGCAGGAAAGAGGCTCCTGTAGCCTGAGTGGAGGGTAAGGAGAGAAAAGCTAGAGGGGTCTGAACAGCCCTTCTAGGACTTACTAGGACCAGATGGTTATCCAGGGTCTCAACTCTGAGAGTGCTAAGAACGTATACCCTTAAAAAAAGGAAATAAACACAGAACATGATAGATTTGCTTTTCTTGATAAAAGGGGGTTTTATCCTGTTCTGCTTCATACTTTAAAGTGTTTTTTCTTTCCTTGAAGGATCTGTAGATTGGTGGTGCAGGCTTTTCATCTAGTTGGTGTTACCTATTTCGGTTTGTAAAAAATAGGTTATGTCAGTCCAGACCGGTCCACTAAAACCCCAGCTCTCCACTGCAGAAATAGCCTGAGAAAGTGACAAATTAGTGTACCTCATCATACAGTGATTAGGCTTAGTGTCTTTTAATAATGAGTGTGACTCCATGTGGAAAGAGAATAAACTGGCAGTTTATACAAAGATATAATTTCCTAGGGATTTTGGTGATATTTAAATTTTAATCACTTTAGATTTGGGGCTATGAGTGAGCTGAAGATATGGCTAAAGATTCTGTCACTCAAGGCCCAAAGATGCTTGTCTCTTTGTTGATACAAGTGACTGGGTGGCCCAGGAGATGCTGAATTGTGTACATTGCATTTTCCTGTGGGATTCTCGGGGGAGAACATCTAATTGAGCTTATTTCTTTCCCACTGAGGTGTTGTGGTTTGTTGTTGTTAAGTCTATGGATAAAACTGTCCTCTATTTTATTTGGGTTGTCCAAAACAATATACAAATCTCCCCTTCAGTTTCATAAAAATTAAAAATAGACATTGAGGCCATAGAAGGCACAAGGATTTTTAAATTTTATTAATTTTCCAAATTGTAATCACAGGTTAGATACTGATAATAACAGTTTGGGTGCATGCCTTATTTTGTGAGCTAACCTTGTTTACATTATTCTCAATGTGCCAGTGTGTGGCTTACAGAAAGATTGGGAAGCTGAGAGATTTATTATTTACAGAAGGTGGACAGTAGAGTCTATTGCTTTAGGAAAACACACAGTTTAGAGCAGCTGCCGGTCCAACATTAATGAATCATGGCGATGGCAGTGACCTTGAGAAGTCATCCATCTCATTCACCCTGTGTTTTTGCACAGGTCTGCGTCTCACAAACATCCCTGGGCAGAACTAACCTGTCTGCTACATGTTGGTCAAGATCCCTGGAAAGAGGGTCTCCTCTGGTCCTCCTGGCCAGTGAAGGTCTGGTGATCCTGCGTGGTCTCAGAATCCCTCACAGTCACACTGGGCTGGTTTTATTCATTGCTGCCTGATTATTGGAACACCCTTCAGAGCTTAAATTTTTCTGTCTTTTGGAGCAAAAGCCAAAGTTAAACCCCAGCAAAATAAAAGATCTCATCTGTGCACAGTACACGAAATGGTAAATTGTCCCAGGCGGACTGGATCGCCTTTCAGTAAACTAATACTGCTGAGATCCATTAAAGCAGTAGGGAGCTGCCAAGTACTCACATCCTAGACTCATCAACTTGTTTTTCTGCTGACCACTCAGTCAGTCAGCAAGAGCAATGTGATAAGTCCTGGATGATAAACATGGTTCTTTTTCAGAGACAGAATGGATCACAGCAGAGAAGAAAAAAATGTTTCAGATGAGAAAAATAAATGCCAGGAGCAAGGAAGGTCCTTTTAGATGAGAGCAGGTCCTTTCAGACCCACAAGAGTCTCATATTCCATATAGAAACTTGGGCGTGAGGGCATTTAAAAAACACCCCACACCAGGCCCTTAGTCTCAGATATCTGCATGTCTGCAGAACATCTCAGGGAAAACCCTTGACTCAGTGGCATGTTAAGGGCAAATTTCAGTACTTGTTTAATAGAGTAGAGACATTTGTTGCAATGAAATGTAGATCTGCTGTTAGTATGAATTTATTGTGCTGCTCTAGCATCTTTATTATTTCCTATAAAATACAATCTGATTTAAAAATAACTGGTCCTGTGACACTTACAAGGTTGAATCTGATGGAATGTCCATTGCAGATGAATAGCCCTGTAAATAATTTATGTCTTTTGTCTCTTATATGTGGATTCTCTTAGACCTACAGTAATTAGCAATAAGTTCTGGAGTAAACTAGTGAGTGAAAGTACCAGAAAGTCATGTAGGTTAGTGAGTTCTATTGATCCTTTAAAATAATCCTATAGTAATGACTATGGGAAAGAAGCCAGTGTTTTTCCAAGTCTGATTAATAGCTGATTTAATTCATAAGCCTTAAAGCCCAAAGCAAAGATTCATTTGTTTTCAATTCTGTTTTATGTTTTTTGGAGCATTGAAGCTTGCATAGTTTATTTAAATAAGGTATATTTATGATTTTTAATATGAGGGTCCTCACATTTACACAGAAAGCAATATATTGTATTCAAAAAGGCAGGAGGAGTGAGTAGTCCTGGCTTTGAAATAAACAAAGGCAATCTGGATTCCATACTGGATGTCAGTTCTCTACTAACACTGACATAATCAAGTCCCTTAGATTGCAAATAATAGAAATCTACTCAGACTGGCTAAAACAGACTGGGAATTTGCAATCAGGATACAGGGGTAGCTGATGGAACAAAGGAAAGAAATGTGGTCAGGCCTCACTAGAGACCAAAATAGGGATTCAAAAGTGGTTGTGAGCTGGTGTTATTTTTGTTGTCCTTCCAGGGATGTACAGTCCTCTGTCTCCCCACTACTCCTGTCAAGAGACTTTTCTCTCCTTCTGTGACAATATAGCACCAATCATGGTTACCTTTGTTTCAGATTTACATTACTTCTGATTTCAAGAAATACCAACCACCTAGCTGGAGTAGTAATTCCTAATTCCACATTCCCAGAAATAGACTCAGTTTAGCTCACCTTCTCAGGTGGCCAAAGAGCTGAGGATAAGGGGACAAGGTAGTTCAGCACCAAAAGGGCACTAGGGAGAAAGTTCCAATTTTACCTAAGATATTTCTTATTATCCCTCTTCCCTTACCTCCCTCTCTGCTTCTGTGAGTATTACAATACTCACATATTTTAGAGCAGTTACTTCCAAAGTTGCAGAAGAAAAGATAACTAAAGATATTTCAGGTGGAGGAAGCTGCAGGAAGGAGAAGCTGCACAGTGTGTTGAGGGAAATGCATCCAGTCGATCCTCATTGGGTATCAAGGAAATGGCACAGAGAGGAAACTTGAGGAGCCAGTGATTTGGAGACTCTGCTGGGACTCTAGGACTTTATCTTGAAGGCCATGTGTATATTTTGTTTGTCTTTTATTCTGCCAGGGAGTTAGGTGGTCATCAGAAAGTTTAATCAGTAACTGACAGATGTTGTATTTTCAGAAGCTTACACTGGCAGAAGTTTGAAGAGTGGATTGGATGGGGAAGGGCAAGGATAGAGGCAGAGACATCATTTGAGTGTCTCAGGTGGGAGATAAGAGTCTGAACTTAGGCAGAGTGGTGAAAGGGAGGGGGACATATTTGAGAAATCTTGAGGAGGTACAGTGAGCAAGACATGTTGTTGAATGGCGGTGAACGGAGCAGAAAGGATCAAAAATAGTGAATCTAGAAGCAGGCTTGAGTAGAAGACAATTCAAAATTGGACAATTGAGTTTGAAGTGTCTGTGAGACATCTAAATAGATATTTCTAGCATCTTGAGTCTGAAGCCTGATCAGGGCTCAAGGGATTAATTGGGATTCACAAATAGTCAGATATAGGTAGAAGGATGAGAATATATACAGTCACCCCAAGAGAGCAAGCAGAGAAGGGGTGTTTAGGCAGGGGCCCATTAATAGACTCCAAAGGTTCTACTGAATGCTCTGATTATGTATAAACTTTTATATAAAAATGTATTGGGGATTGGGATGAGGAAAGAGTCCATAGCTTTTATCAGGTTCTCAAAGAGGTCCATGAATCATAAAGTGGTTAAGGAGCTTTGGTGTAGAACACGCATTCCAGAAGGGAGCAATAAGGGAGTGAAACCTGGTTTTTAGGGGCCAAAAAATCTTACTCTCCTTATGTGTAAAACGTAGGTATACATACACAACACAAGTATACACAGTATGCCTAGGTTATTAAAAATCATAGGGGCAATAAGAAAGAAAATGTCTTAAAAGACCCCTTAGGGAGGGTGGGGATGAAAGGATGCAAAATAATGGTGTGGCCTGAGAGGAGCAGTAGGTTTAAAGCTGAAGACAAAAAGAATCTATAGTTTTTATTGCTGATAGCAATATTGCTGTAAAACCTCTTCCTCCTTTCTATTATCACATCACCATGACCACACATATACCCAGTACATACTTTCTGAAAAATTATATTACACTGAGCTACGTTTACTTGGAGAAGGAAATGACAACCCACTCCAGTACTCTTGCCTGGAAAATCCCATGGACAGAGGAGCTGGTAGGCTACAGTCTGTGGGGTTGCAAAGAGTCGGACACGACTAAGTGACTTCACTTTCACTCACGTTTACTAAGCATACAGGGAATAAAGGGAAAGCATGGTATTTTTCAGAAAGAGGTCTTTTTATTTTTGCCATATCTGCTGCAACATTCCTTCAAGACGGTGTACATAATAACTGTTATGAATATCTAGAATTAGAGGCACATTTTAAAAACTAATCTTTTACATTAATAGATGTACCTACTTACTCTTTTGGCTGACAGAGAAAAAAAGCACCATTTGTGGTCTGGGGCTGCTAGAAACTTCCAGGAATTATTCTCCCTCGGGCCTTTTCTCCACCTTTTCTTCTATAGCTGATAACTTCCTCCTCTGAAGGTATCTGTTAAGCCCTCACTGTGTACATGACACCAGATCTAAGTGTTGAGGAGCTTTGCAGAATTTAAAGAGTATCTAGTACCCTCTGAGTAGCTTGTCTTCTCCCACCCGCCCATGAAGGAAAAGCAGCAGTTCCTTTCAAAGGCAAGCCACTGCTGCAGTATAATGCCAAGAATCACTCTCTAAGTTCCTTGTATTCAAGGAAAGCTAGGTCACTATAAAGTATCAAGAGACTGCCACTTTACTGTGTAATGTATTATGTACATTTCTAGTCTTAATTTTTTTATGAATTGCTTATAAAAAAAGATGGTCAAATTAACCAGATTTCACTAATCTTCCCACTCTTTTAATGTAAATTATTGGCTACCCCTGGGGCCAGACCTGAGAGCAGCAAATTTTGGAAGGGGAAGGCAAGATCAGCAGGTTTCTGGCCACTGTGGTTCAAGTCAGAAATCGTTTATCTGCATTAACTCTTGTTCTAAAGTGTTCACATTTTAGTTCACTTTAGTGGGTGAAGGTATTCATAGGTAAATGTCTGCTTTGTGCATCTCAAGAAAAACACCTTGACCCTGTGAACCTGTGTTCATCTGGAAGCCTTATTGCTGAAAATGGAGCTATCATCAGGCCTCTACACTCAAGACGTTGAGAGCATGCCCTGTGTGCTTACCTAACCAGGACCAAATGCAGCCAAATTGCAATAGCAACAGTACAGGAATACTAGAAGAAACAGCAGATATCACTACAGGGAAAGATCCTCCTTCTTTCCATTCCTGGTGAATAGTTTTAAAGCTGAAAGTCGTGTTTTTTTTTTTTTTTCCCCTTCTGTTCTTTCAATAAGGCCCATAAGATAGATCACCATTACATTCATCATCCTTTTCTACTGTTGTGGTTTTTTTTGTAAAATCAATCACAGATGTGTGCTTAAACTATTTAGGAACATTTTGATGTTTAGCAACCTCTAAAATACTCGATTTTAAATACATATTTTGTTTTAAATTCATAAACCAATAATTCAGAAGCCAGGCCTCTGCTTTACATATACTCTTCAGTTCTGCCATGTAATGATATGTACAGTATGTACGTGCTTTGTATGACGTGCTTCAGGGACAGCTTTCCTTTTCAGACTTTGCTTTTTGTGTCAGCTGACTGGCACCCGCAGTGCTAGGGAAATGGAGTGATTCCTTGGTGACTCCCAATAGCTGTCAAGATTAATCTGTAGACAGGAAAAGATTTTCCTTGAAAATAAGCTGGAGGAAACTGCCAAGCAATGGCTACATATCGTTCTAAGGAGACACTTATTGCCATAATGGAGGCAAGGAACAGGGACACTTATTTTGCAAGTTTAAATTGTAAGCCTCTTCTCAACAAGTGAAAAATCAAATTGGGTTTTTAAAAAATATTTCACTTACAGATTTTTTTACATTTTGGTAAGTCAAGTCTATCCACTTATGAAGCAGGTCCTACTCTTTCAATTCTGAAGAACTGAAGCTGGCATTTTTCTCATCCTTAACTGCTAGAGAACCAGATGCCTAACAGCAGCAAAGATGAGAGCCAGGGTTCAACCTCACCACTTCCTTTTGAGTGAGAGAGATCCAGTTGACATGGAGGTGAAAATCGCCCTTTCCTGTTGTTTCTTTTGAACCTTGTTTCTGGAAACTAGCAGTTTTCTAATTTATAAACAGTCTTTCCTTCCATTTTTTTAAAGCAGAAATTTTAAAATATGCTCTATCTACAAACTGCTCATTAAGGAGCATACAGAAATATGACTTATGGATTGAATTGGCCTTCAGGGATTGTTCATCAGTTGTGTGTGTATGCGCACTCAGTCATGTCTAACTCTTTGCATCCCTGTGGACTGTAGCCCACTAGGCTCCTCTGCCTGTGGTATTTTCCAGACAAGAATGCTGGAGTGAGTTGCCATTTCCTACTCCAGAAGATCTTCCCAACCCAGGGATTGAACCCATGTCTCTTGCGTCTTTTGCATTGGCAGGCAGATTCTTTACCACTAGTACCACCTGGGAAGCCCTTTAATAGTAGCATGAATGGCATGATTATAAATGAATCGGATATTTGCTACTTGTTTTCCTTCAGTTCTCATAGCTATGCAGATTATCACCCGGGTCTATGGCTTGTGACTTATGGACAAATGCAAGTTTAAGTTAAAAAAAAAAAAAAAAGAGGAGGTGAGGGGAACCTGTGGTTCAACAAGTCATCCCTGTTCCAGGTTGGGCAAGCCAGTTAAATAATATACTGAAACATAGTCTTCGTGACATAGCTCTTTATTTCTCAGTTTGTGAGCTTGAGCAAGTTAGTTAAACACTATGAGTGTTCCTCAGTTTACTCATCTCTAAAATGGGGATAGTGGTAGTGCTTTACCTTATAAGTCATGAGGATTGATGAGTTAAAATGGGTTAAATGCTTAATATAGTCCCTGGCATATACTCAGTGTTCAATAAATGTTAACTGCTTGCTTTTTTTCCTTGCTATAATTATTATGTTAGTATCATTCAACATTAGCCTTGATGTTATAAGTGTTATACTTTAGCACAGTCCTAAAAACACCTTTGGAATCTGGAAACTGCTCAGTCTCTCAAATTCTATTGTCAGAGGATTTCGTTTTCTTAGGTCTTGATTCATTTACACCAAGCTGGTACCTGACTGAATGATTTTGAGGAATCTCTGGGAGAAGTTATAGAGCAGAGAGAATTCATCACCCCTCAAGATCCACAGGACCTTATCTTATTCATTAACCTATTTAGCTTACTTTTTCTCCAGTCTGTGGTATGTTGGTATTTTCATTTTATCCTGTTAGGAGAACTGGAAAAAAATAATAATAATAAAGTTAAAGGATTTGGTCTAGGTTACCTGGATTTGGTAGCAGAACTAGTCACAAAATCATTCTGACGGCTCTTCATGGATGTGGTTTATCACATAAAGTCCTTCCACAGCTAAGGTACCATAGGTGCCATATCACATTAGCTACCAAGGTCAGCCAAGAAATATTGCAAAGTGAGTTTTTTTTTAATCTCATGAGTTGAATTCTTAAATCTAAATATTTTATCATAAATATTTAAAGCAAATAACCAATTTCCACTTAATCATAAAGCACAACTCTTGTTAGTCTGAAAGCATTTGCATGGAAAATTACACATCACTTTAATGTATTTTCCGTCTGCTTTTGTGTCCATATAAAAATAACAAGCCACAGATGCACAGTGACATCATCACTGAACCAAAGAAGGAAGAAAAGGAAGTTACTTTGTGAGCTGAAGATGTAAACTGTTCCCTGTCAGGCTGTCAGTGCTTTACTTCATCTTTTTAGGAGGGAGTTCCTATGTGTAGAGTCAGCCTCAAGATCAAGGACAGTTGACACTCACTCCCGCAAAGTGAGTCCAAAATTTAAACACAGTGTCCTCCAAATGTCCCTTGGCATGAATGAGTGTGATTTCTTTCCTTAATGCTACATTAGGTTCTTTAGTTCGTCCCCCTCAGCTCCACTGCTTCTTTCTCTAATGTTGTGTCCAATCTTAAATGATTTGAGTGATGGGCCTTCGGTCTTTTACCTGGCCAGTGTAACCCCAGAGAGCCTAGGATTCACATGGCCTTGTTACTCCCTGCGGCAGCCATGCTGCAGGAGACCTGAGAAAGGAGTGGCAGAGCTCACATGATTTTAATTGCTGCCTAATAGGCTATAGCAACCTGAGTGCTTTATTAAGAGGGCATTTAAAATTAGCATTATTATTCTAGAAGATGCTTTCACTCTGCAGTAAAAATCATGCTGAGAGAATGTCTGATGTGCAACCCAATTTTGCCATTTTCTTAATTTCTTCCCATTACTCCTGGTAATGTACCTCTCAAGCCATTTTATCCTCTTTGTACTTCTCTGATTACATAAATAATTTTATCTTCTCCCTTTCTGTTTTTCCCAGTTATGTTTACCCAGAGTGTTCAGGATAAGCATAATCATAATAATAGAATTGGGGATTATTACATGTAGACTTTTCAGAGTTAGAGTAACTTTTTAAAAAATAGATGTTGATAAATTCCATAGAAGTAAGCAGTATACACCTTCTCATAGCAATAAGCAGGAGAATTTTTTTTTTTTAACGTTTATCTTCTTTTAAATCATTCAGATCATTCTGTTTTGTCATTTCCAGGCCACTCTCTCCTATTACTGACACTCCCATGTGTGAAAGCCAGATTTCAGTATCATCATCTTTCTAGGGAGGAATTTTTCTCTCTCCTGTGTGATGATATTTGAGCAACTCTGCCATCATACCTTGGTTATTTAATTCTATTGTATTTATAAGCAGTTCTCCAACCTGCTGACAGTTGTCACTTAGAAACCTTACTAGTGTTTTTCCTTTCTTCTCTCTACTCATCAAATCCTGCCACAGTGCGCTGTCTGTGCACTGTCCCACCAGCATTTGGCTACCTTATAAACAGAAGTTAAAAAATGAGATACACTGTTTAATTGAGGTTTTTATATACCAAGGCATAAGCATCTAGTTTCATACTCTGTAAAACACCCGTGGAATATTCTTTGTCCTTTGCTTTTTGGGAGTAACTTATACTCCTCTAAGAAGTAATTGCACATAAATATTACTTGCTTTGATGAACTTTAACAATCTTTTTAAATTCTTGTATTCCTAAGTACAGTTCTTATAATGAATACCTTTTCTTTATCCACATTGACTCATTCATTTAGCTAACATTTGAGGACACTGTCGCATTCTACTGGGCAGTATGCTATGCTGGTTGCTTTGAAAAGAAAAATAAGCAAGAAAAGGTCTCTGTTTTCAGGAATATCAGAGTTCAGTAGGGGAGGCTGAAAAGCAAACACTTAACTATCATACAGCGTGTGTGTGTGCATGCTCAGTGAAGTGGGTTGCCATTCCCTACTCCCAACCAGGGATCAAACCTGCATCTCTTGCATCTTCTGCCGTGGCAGGCAGATTCTTTACCGCTGCACCCCCTGGGAATTATACAATGCAAGACATGCTCTAATAGAAATTATGTGAAAACAGGTGAGGGAGAAATTACTGCTTCCTAAGATAAATCAGTACTAGTGGGAGACTACATGAAGCGTGTGCCCTTTGAGTTGGGCTTTCCAGGAGAAGTAAGGGAATAAGGGGAGAAAGGTATGTCTAGGAGCAGAAACCACACTAGCAGGGCATAGAAACCCGATGTACATTGAGGAATGACCCATGTGTCAGTCATGGGGCATCTGGTGGAAGTAGCTAGTGATGGAGCCAGAAAAATGAGTGGCAGTACACTGAAGTGGAATCCAGTGATCTGGAGCAGCGTTAACTGCAAGGTAATAACCTTTGCTCTTGAAACATGTGTTTTTATTTGTGTATGACTGTAGGTGTTTGCTATTATTTAGACTAATGGCTCCCGCCCTTAGGTGAGCATTAGAATCTCTGCCTCGTGCTGATTAGAACCTCTAAGGGTGGCATCCATATGTTCTTAAGTTCCTCTGGTGAGTCTGATGGGCAGCCAGGGTTGAGAACCATCAATTCAAACCCCCTCAGTGATAGGAAGAGCAGCCTCTACCCCTCTCTGCAGAGTTCTTTCCCCTACAACTTGTCTTTAAACATGCTCAGATAACTTCCACCTACTAATGGGTAAAACAGATCTTTGTAGCATCATCTTGTTTTACTCTTCATGGCCAAGTCCTGTGCTTCCATTTTTAATTTCTGTTCCAGCCGAGTGCATCTAGACTCAGCTCTACTGCCTAGCCCACAGTCCTCCCAGACTTCCTGGGTGTTGCATTCCTGCATTTGCACATGCTACTCTTCTCACTAGATTTTTCTTCCATGCACATTTTTTTCTTGATACCCCCCACTCATATTTCAGCATTCAACATCACATCTGAGGTCTCCTGCATTATAGGGCATTCTTTACTGACTGAGCCACCAGGGAAGCCCCCACACCCAAGAAGCCTTCTCTAATCTTCCCAGTCTGGATTAGGTGGCATTCCTTTGTGCTATTGTGCTATTTTATGTAGTACTTGTAAAATAACATTTATTAATATATATTAACTTATCTGCATTAAAACAGTGGGCCTTTTAGGAATTAATTTATTCATATTTATTTCCAATTTAGTAGTTCACAGTATTCAGCATATCATAGTTCCTCAGTTTAAGACACTGCTAAATTAATGATGTCAGATATAGTCATAAAAGCGAGTACCTACTATTTGCTAGTGATTGTGCCAATTCAGTTCAGTTCAGTCGCTCAGTTGTGTTTGACTCTTTGCAACCCTATGAATCGCAGCACGCCAGGCCTCCCTGTCCATCACCAACTCCCGGAGTTTACCCAAACTCATGTCCATTGAGTCAGTGATGCCATTCAGCCACCTCATCCTCTGTCATCCCCTTCTTCTCCTGCCCCCAATCCTTCCCAGAATCAGGGTCTTTTCTAGTGAATCAACTCTTCGCATGAGGTGGCCAAAATATTGGAGTTTCAGCTTCAACATCAGTCCTTCCAATGAACACCCAGGACTGATTTCCTTTAGGATGGACTGGTTGGATCTTCTTGTAGTCCAAGCTACAATTACTGAGCACTTAGTATGTGCCTCGTCAAGTACTGTATGTTGTGTGTATGTACACATGTATATACATATACATGTATACATGTAACACATATATCATTTAACTCCTCAAAGTTAGGTCGTGTTATTTTCCCTTTTATGGATGAGGAAACTGAGGCTTTGAGAAGTTAACTTTGAAAACTGAATTGCTCTTTTTGGTGTCTTTCTTATATAGGAATTTGACATTTAACCTGAACTGAAGGACTTCTTTAATATAGGCTGTAAATTTTCTAAAATGTAATACATAATCACCCAATTATATTTATTTTGTAAATTGCCAGTATTACCAGTTGTCTCTGGTGTTTATCAAAGGACTTTTTTTTTTAAAAGATGGAATCCTATGTGGCTTAACTATTTTTGTCTAACATTTATACTTTTGCTAGCCTTTCAGTGAAAATAGAGGAGCAACCATTTGTTCTGTTTGGGAATTAAGAGAGACCAAATGATTAAAATCAATAGACAGTGCCACAGCCTCCAATTCCCCATTGTGTCTTCCCACCAAAGAATCACTGGAGCCAATAGTTTGAACACTCTCCCTCAGAAACCTGCTCATAAATAGAAAAATCGGCTAGTTCGACTTTGCCCCTCTGCTCCTTTCTCCTCCTTCCTGCTAATGAGCAGTGAAATGGCCTAATGACTGGTACCAGAGGGAGGGGAGGGCAGAGAAGAAAGCCTGAATAATTTGCACACTGAATTATCAGCCTCTATGTAATTGAGTTTTCTTTAGCTTCCTTCATTTTGGAATTTAGCATTTTAAAGATACTGAGGGATGTGCTGTTTCTCCAGGCACTGAGATGAGCCATGTTTTCAGTTTCTGTCATGATCATTTTGATCCACTTCTGTGACTAGAAGGCTTGCGCTTCTGTTGGGGACTCCAGAAAGGCAGCTGGGAGGACTCTGAATGAATAACAAGGTTCTCTTTTCCACTGAGAGTGAAACACAGAATGGCCTTTTCATACCCTTGTCTGTTTGACTGTGTGTGATAGAGGCTGGAGAGCATGTATGTGGCAGGAGAGGCCCTGGAAGATAAGGAGAATGCTGAGCAGAAAATTAATGCAGCCCAGGTTCACAAAAGTCCTGGAAGGGCAAATAGCTGTTGGTGGTGGAGGGTGAACATCTGTCCAGGTTTGCCTGAGAGTGAGCCGCTTCTTGGACTGTGAGGCTTTCAGTAGTAAAACCATCACAGTTCTGGGCAAACAGAAATGGTTGGGCATCCTGTGTGCTTAACTTTCCTTATCTTCACAAAAAGTTCACAGTCAGTTGGCAGTTATTTCCTATTACCTTTAAATCCTAACTCACTGTATGAAAACAAACCAAAACTTGAGAATTTTCTTGGACTCCCTGGAATAAACAGTAAAATTGAACCCTTGTTGAAAGCTTTCCTCCTGTTACACCTGAGTCTTGTGCTCCAGTTGTCTGGTTTAGAACTCTTGGCCGCCCCACGCCCCACTCCTGTGAAGTATTTCTTTGTTCTTCCACCCTTTCTTCTTTTGCTGCTGCTGCAGTAACTGCAAGGATTAAAGAGGATGTACAGTATGTACTTTCTCTTACTTTGGCACTTGCATCCCACAGCTCTGCTTCCATTCAGCTGGCTGGGCTGGGACTTTAGGGAGCCTCCAGGCGACCCACAGCTGAATCTCTCAGGCTCCCTGCAGCAGCTGTTATCTGAACCAACTGGGTCTGTGACCGCAGCAGAGGAGGGTGCAGCATGAATGTGCAGGAAGAGCACCAGACACGCCTGTCTCTGCTCCAGAGAGTCTTAATCACCCCATCTGCATGTGGAGCATGGTGATTGTTCTGGAGAGAGTGGGAAGGGGAGGAGATGGTGTTTTTCCACAGTTACTAAGATAAACAGAGCAGCCAATACTGTCTGCACAGCTGTTTCAGCGTGAGGATGAACGGAATTATTTTATTTTTACTCAGTGGGAATTAACACCCCCATCTTTCTTTTTGAGAGAGGGAGACTATGGCTAACACAATAACTCAATGACTTGAATCTTCTTGCGGAATGGTGATAATTTATGTGACTGTCTGGACATATCCCTGTTTGGACATTTAATTAATGAAAAACCAGTTCAGAAGATAAAATAGCTAAATAATTTGAGGCAACCATTTGAAGATGTGGTAGAAGGAATAGGACAAGGAAGGGGAGGGGATGGAGGAGCAGCTACAAGGTGACAATGTTATTTCAAGACAAGAAGGAATAAGAATTAAGAGTTGTAGCCCTCAGGCTGAAGACAGGGAAGGAGATGAGGAAGAATGGTTATTATCTCTTGTGTTATTGTCCTAAGTATCAGACCAATTTAAAGGTTTACCCTTGTGGCCATAGCAGCTTGGAAGACCCAAGGTCTCAGACTCAGTAAGTCCAGCAAAGATCCGTGATAGAAACTTCTGTCCTTATAGGAATAGTTACAGGCATGGACACATTTTGGTGAAAAATATTATACTTAAGCTTTCAGATAATGATGGCAGAATGAACACACATTGATTCTCACATCCTTCAGAACAAGATTCTACTAGAATGGAAGTAAAGAAATTTTTTAAAGTATTAATCTACAAGGATAAAAAAAAATGGAAAGAGATTAAAAGCATGGAGGAAGCTGTAAAGCAGATGAACAATTGGTTAATGGTTTAACAGGCTCAAGAAAACTGAGTCCAGGGCTTCCCTGGTGGCTCAGTGTTAAAGAGTCTGCCTACCAGTGTAGGAGTCAGGGGTTCTGATCCCCAGTCTAAGACTCCGCGTGCCATGGAGCAGCTAAGCCTATGCGCCACAACTACTGAGCCTGTGCTCTGGAGCCAGGGAGCCACAGCTCCTGAATCCCGAGCATCCTAGAGCCCATGCTCTGCAACGAGAAGCCACTGAAATGAGAGGCCCGTACACCGCACCAAGAGAAGCCCCCACTCACCACGATTAGCGAAAAGCCCACACAGCATCAAAGACCCAGCACAGTCACGAATAAATAATGCAACTTAAAAGGAAAACTGAACCCTAAGCTACTAAATCCTCAGAGGCCTAGAAATTAGGGGCACCAGGCACCTTTGACGCTCGGATGGAGGAGGTAGGTAGGAAGGGGCTAAAATAAGGAGAATTTATTAACTGGGTGCTTATAGAACAATTAAGAGCTCTGTCTTCTCTTCTCCAATTCATTCAACTTCATTCAACGCTTCTGTCCTACTCTGACAGAAAACTGGAAAATTTATTTCTTCTCTTTTTTCCAATTCTGTTAAGATAAAACTGACATATAACATTGTGTAGGCTAAATCTGATGGTGCGTAACATAGTGATTTAAAAACCTTTTATTTTACATTGTAGTATAGTTGATTAGGGCTTCCCTGGGGGTTTAGTGGTGAAGAATCCGCCTGCCAAACAAGAGATGCAGGTTCGATCCCTGGGTTGGAAAGATCCCCTTAAGAAGGAAATGGCAACGCACTCCAGTATTCTTGCCTGGGAAATCCCCTGGATAGGGGAGCCTGGTGGGGCTACAGTCCATAGGGTTGCAAAGAGTTGGACACGACTTAGCGACTAAACAACGACAGCATAGTTGACTAACAGTGTTGTGTTAGTTTCAGGTACACAGCAAAGTGATTCAGTTATACACAGCATCTATTCTTTTTCAAGTTCTTTTCCCATTTAGGTCAGAACATGGTGATTTGACATAGGTATGTTGTGAAAGGATTACCATAATATGTTTATTTAACATTTTCATCACCTCAGAGAAGTATCTTTTTTTTAATGGTGAGAACACTTAAAATCTAGTCTATTAACAACTTTCAAGTATATAATACAGGTGTTAGCTGTAGTCTCCATGCTGTATATTAGATCCCCAGAACTTATAACGGGAAATTTGTACCAGTTGACCAACATCTCCCCATTTCTCTCACTTCTCAGCCCCTGGCAGCTATCATTCTAATCTGTTTTTAAATAAGTGAGATCATATAGTATTTGTCTTTCTATTTCTGATTTTGGAATTTTTTTTTTTTATGAAGATAAAAACAGAAGGTCTCTAAACTGGGAAACCATGCACAAGTGAGAAAGATCATACTGTAGGAAGTTGAGGTGGTCTGAGGCTTAGACTCCACCTTTCAATAATACCTCCCCTGCCACACACACAGACGAATATGTTTTTCTTTTTCATCACTCTGGTAGTCAAGACCATATCTTTCATGCATATGATTAGAAAGATCTTTCTAGAATAATGGTCAGTCCAAGAGAGAAGAACTAAAGAATCTGAAAGTTGAAAGTGAGGTTTTACTGACTGTTGACCCATTCAAACAACTGTATCTTCAGAATTTCCTTTTATATGTCTGAGTTCCTTTCTGACAACCTCCTTGACAACCAGACATTCAAGGAAACTAGCAAGAAACATGAAGACTAAAACAAATAGGAAAAAAAAAACTATTTAGGGAGATGAAAATGTTTAAAAAGTTATTGCTGTCTTCAGAGAGATTAGAGTAAATCTAGCAATCTTAGACCAAGAAGAAGCCATAAAAAAGGAACATTTGAAAAATATGAAATACATTTGGAAATTTAAAATGTGAAAGCAGAAATGGAAAGCTTGGTAGAACGCACAAATGATAAAGCTGAGGAACTCTCCCATAAAGTAGAACAAAATTACAAAAAAAAATGATAAAGACAGCCACCATGTCCTACTCGCCTTCTGCTGCACACAGCGGGGTGTTGCTCCAGGACCTTGCTTCCGACACCTCCTGCCCTACTTTAAACGATTTAAAACCCTCCTGTGGTCACCTCCTCCTGCTTCCCAGAGAGCAGAGCCAGTGCACATGGTCAATTCTAAGAAAGGCTGCATTCAGCAAGAGCACCAAGGGAACCAGTTCTTAGTAACTCCACATCTACTGAACTCAATGACTGTAGGACTCAAACTGTATAGAGAACAGCTGGGATACTGCTTGGCCTCCAATCCACCTGGAGACAATGACAGTACAAGTGACTCCCAAGAGGATTTTTCAGAAAGGATGGGAGAAGAAGCCTCTTTGGGCAGGAAGATCTTTGGTTCCCCACCCAGCATAGCATATTGATAGCTGCCTATCCCATCACTACCAGTGTTAACCGAGCCTGCCCTGAAAAATTGACTGACTTCTTGATACAACCTGATTCTTACTATGTGAATTGCTATTCCGTTAATTTGACCTGGTGTGGCTCAGATGGTAAAGTGTCTGCCTGCAATGCGGGAGGCCCGAGTTGGATCCCTGGGTTGGGAAGATCTACTGGAGAAGGAAATGGCAACCCACTCCAGTACTCTTGCCTGGAAAATTCCGTGGACGGAGGAATCTGGTAGGCTACAGTCCATAGCGTGGAAAAGAGTCGAACACGACTGAACGACTTCACTTTCACTTTTCACTAATTTGACCTTAATGTTTTTCAGACCAGTAGAAGCACCCTTTTTCAATACATTGCCCTCCTTCCACTAATTCTTGGGTTCTGGCACCAATAAGAAACCATAAACTAATATGTTACTTGGCGGGATAAGCAATTCAGTTGATTAATGCACTAAAGACCTCTAAATTTCCGTTTCAGCTATAAAATGGAGATATTAATTCCTGCCCTCTGAGTTAGGAATTTATATATAGTTTGTGTATGGAGGGGAGTTATTGATACAGTATATAAGTTTTGGGTGTCCAACATAGTGATTCACAATTTTTAAATGTTATATTCCAGTTATAGTTATTATAAAATACTGGCTATATTCCTTGTGTTGTACAATATATCCTGGTAGCTTATTTATTTTATACATAGTTGATACCACTTAATTCCCTACCTCTATCTTGCCCCTCTCTCCCTCTCTCTTCCCACTGGTAACTACTAGTTTGTTCTCGATATATGTGAATCTGCTTCTGTTTGTTTATATTGACTAGTTTATTGTTGATATCATACAGTATTTGTCTTCCTCTGACTTACTTCACTCAGCATAGTACCCTCCAACTCCATCCATGTTGTCACAAATGGGAAATTTACACTCTTTTTTGTGACTAAGTAGTATTCCATTGTATGAATATGTGTGTATATATATATATCATGTGTTCTTTATTCACTCATCTGTTGATAGACACATAGGTTGCTTCAGTGTCTTGGCAATTGTAAGTGATGCTTCTGTGAACATTGGAGTGCATGTATTTTTTCTTTTCTTTTAAATTTTATTTATTTATTTTTCTTTACATTATCGTGTTGGTTTTGCCATACATTGACATGGATCTGCCATGGGTATACATGTGTTCCCCTTCCAGAACCCCCCTTCCACCTCTCTCCCGATTGCCTCTCTCTGGGTCATCCTGGTGCACCAGCCCTGAGCACATTGTATAAAGCACCAAACCTGGGCTGGCAATTGATTTCACATATGATAATTTACATGTTTCAGTGCCGTTCTCCCATATCGTCCCACCCTTGCCCTCTCCCATAGAGTCCAAAAGACTGTTCTATACATCTGTGTCTCTTTTGCTGTCTCACATACAGAGTTATAGTTACCATCTTTCTAAATTCCATATATATGTGTTAGTATACTGTGTTGTTGTTTTTCCTTCTGGCTTACTTCACTCTGGATAATACACTCCAGTTTCGTCCACCTCATTAGAACTGATTCAAATGTATCCTTTTTAATGGCTGAGTAATATTCCACTGTGTATATGTACTACAGCTTTCTTATCCATTCATCTGTTGATGGACATCTAGGTTGCTTCCATGTCCTGGCTATTGTAAACAATGCGGCGATGAACATTGGGGTACATGTGTCTCTTTCAATTCTGGTTTCCTCGGTGCGTATGCCCAGCATTGGGATTGCTGGGTTATATGGCAGTTCTATTTCCAGTTTTTTAAGGAATCTCCACACTGTTCTCCATAGTGGCTGTACTAGTTTGCATTCCCACCAACAGTGTAAGAGGGTTCCCTTTTCTCCACATCCTCTCCAGCATTTATTGCTTGTAGACTTTTGGATGGCAGCCATTCTGACTGGTGTAAAGTGCTACCTCATTGTGGTTTTGATTTGCATTTTTCTGATAATGAGGGATGTTGAGCATCTTTTCATGTATTTGTTAGCTATTTTTATGTCTTCTTTGGAGAAACGTCTGTTTAGTATTTGGCCCACTTTTTGATTGGGTCGTTTATTTTTCTGGAATTGAACTGCAGGAGTTGCTTGTATGTTTTTGAGATTAATTGTTTGTCCGTTGCTTCATTGGCTATTATTTTCTCCCATTCTGAAGGCTGTCTTTTCACCTTGCTTTTAATTTCCTTTGTTGTGCAGAAGCTTTTCATTTTAATTAGGTCCCATTTGTTTCTTTGTGCTTTTATTTCCAATATTCTGGGAGGTGGATCATAGAGGATCCTGCTTTGGTTTATGTCGGAGAGTGTTTTGCCTATGTTTTCCTCTAGGAGTTTTATAGTTTCTGGTCTTATGTTTAGATCTCTGATCCATTTTGAGTTTATTTTTGTGTATGGTGTTAGCAAGTGTTCTAGTTTCATTCTTTTACAAGTGGCGGTCCAGTTTTCCCAGCACCACTTGTTAAAGAGATTGTCTTTTCTCCATTGTATATTCTTGCCTCCTTTGTCAAAAATAAGGTGTCCATAGATGCGTGGATTTATCTCTGGTCTTTCTATTCTGTTCCATTAATCTATATTTCTGTCTTTGTGCCAGTACCATACTGTCTTGATGACTGTGGCTTTATAGTATAGCCTAAGGTCAGGCAGGCTGATTCCTCCAGTTCCATTCTTCTTTCTCAAGATTGCTTTGGCTATTCGAAGCTTTTTGTATTTCCATACAAATTGTGAAATTATTTGTTCAGATTAGTCTTTTCACTTTTTTCGAATATATACCCAGGAGTGAAATGTTTACATTAGAACAAAAGGTAGATTTATATGGAGTTAAAAATATATATATATAAATAGAGGAAGTATAAAATTACAGGTAAAGATAAGGAGGTCCAATATTCAAAACTAGGAGTTTCATAAAGAGAGGTTTAAAAAAATCCAGGGGAAAAAGTCAGTAATTTAAGAATATTTACCAAAACTGAAGTACATAGATTTCCAGATTGTGAAGGCCTTCTGAGTACCCAACCCAGTTGAAGATAATAGACCCATACTAAGGCATCACAAAATTTCATCATGTTAGGGAAGCAGAGAAAATCTGCATGTTTCCAGAACAAGACATGTTTTTTTTTTTCAGTTGAGCTATTTCAAATCCTAAAAGATGATGCTGTGAAAGTGCTGCATTCAATATGCCAGCAAATTTGGAAAGCTCAGCAGTGGCCACAGGACTGGAAACCGTCCGTTTTCATTCCAGTTCCAAAGAAAGGCAGTGCCAAAGAATGTTCAAACTACTGCACAATTGCACTCATCTCACATGCTAGCAAAGTAATGATCAAAATTATCCAAGCCAATCTTCAACAGTATGTGAACCGTGAATTTCCAGATGTTCAAGCTGGATTTAGAAAAGGCAGAGGAACCAGAGATCAACTTGACAACATCTGCTGGATCTTTGAAAAAGCACGAGAGTTCCAGAAAAACATTTACTTCTGCTTTATTTACTACACCAAAGCTTTTGACTGTGTGGATGACAACAAACTATGGAAAATTCTTAAAGGAATGGGAATACCAGACCACCTGACCTGCCTCCTGAGAAATCTGTATGCAGGTCAAGAAGCAACAGTTAGAACAATTTGGAACAGACTGGTTCCAAATTGGGAAAGGAGTATGTCAAGGCTGTATATTGTCACCCTGCTTATTTAACTTATATGCAGAATGCATCATGAGAAATGCCGGGCTAGATGAAGCACAAGCTGAAATCAAGATTGCCAGGAGAAATATCAATAACCTCAGATATGCAGATGACACCACTCTTATGGCAGAAAGTGAAGAGGAACTAAAGAGCCTCTTGATAAAAGTGAAAGAGGAGAGTGAAAAAATTGGCGTAAAGCTCAACATTCAGAAAACTAAGATCATGGCATCTGGTCCCATCACTTCAGGGGAAATAGATGGGGAAATAGTGGAAACAGAGGCTTTATTTTTTTGGGCTCCAAAAGCACTGCAGATGGTGACTGTAGCCATGAAATTAAAAGTCACTTGCTCTTTGGAAGAAAAGCTATGACCAACCTAGACAGCATATTGAAAAGCAGAGACATTACTTTGCCAACAAAGGTCTATCTAGTCAAAGCTATGGCTTTTCCCAGTAGTCACATATGGATGTGAGAGTTGGACTATAAAGAAAGCTGAGCACCAAAGAATTGATGCTTTTGAACTGTGGTGTTGGAGAAGACTCTTGAGAGTCCCTTGGACTGCAAGGAGATCCAACCAGTCCATCCTAAAGGAAATCAGTCCTGAATATTCATTGGAAGGACTGAAGCTGAAACTGCAATACTTTGGCCACCTGATAGGAAGAACTAACACATTTGAAAAGACCCTGATGCTGGGAAAGATTGAAGTTGGGAGGAGAAGGGGCTGACAGAAGATGAGATGGTTGGATGGCATCAGTGACTCAATGGATATGTGTTTGAGTAAGCTCCAGGAGTTGGTGATGGACAGGGAGGCCTGGCGTGCTGCAGTCCATGGTGTCTTAAAGAGTCGGACAGGACTGAGTGACTGAACTGAACTGAACTATTGACTTTAAATGTCCCTATAACTTCTTCACCCTACTCTGCTGCCTCCATGGTGTTTCATACAGATATGGAGGGTCACGGTCAAGTGTCTGCTGGGCTTGCACGTATAGTTTGAGTAAGCTCTGGGAGTTGATGATGGACAGGGAGGCCTGGGGTGCTGCAGTCCATGGAGTCGCAGAGTTGGACACGACTGAGTGACTGAACTGAACTGATGGGTAAAAAGTTTCTTTTAAAACTGTAAAAGAAACAGTTAAGCCAGTTTTATTTTAATGAGAATTCCAAACACCACAGAAGTAGCAGTGACTATTAGTCATATAATAGAATCCTTTTGTCTGTTAAAAAATAAATCTTTCTTTTACAAAGTGCACTTTTACCTTATGTGCATTTCTCTCGTTAGTTTTTCTTTCCTTGAAATTCTGAGCCAAGTGTAAAGATTGACATTTTCTTTCTGATCACAGACTTAACACTAGTGCTGTACCAGTAAAGTCTAGGTCATGAATGGTTGAGCTAAGAAGCTTTGGGGAGGGAGGAAAAAAAAAAAAATCCTTGCCAAACTACTCCACTTCCCAACCTGCTTGCTAATCCAGTGGAAATATGGTTTGGGACCGGCTTCAAAACTTCATCAGTGCGTAAGACTCTTAACACAAAAGACATGAGTATAGGGAAATGTCTTTTAAAATGACTGGGCAAATCACTGTTAGCTGTGAAGGTGTCCCATGTCTGCTTCGCCCCTATGATAAGCCGCAGGCCCCGTAGTTTACCAGTAGCACTACTTGGAGCATTTTGCTCTTCTGTTTTCTTTTGCTTGTGTTAAAGTTCTAACACACTGCAGATTTTAACAGCAAAAATCTCTTAGTGCTGCAATTAGTGTTCCTTTATGCTATTTGGAAGCTGAAGTGTACAGACTTCTACAGTGTAATCAGCCATGCACTTCCAATTTTGACAACATAACACACCAGTTTTGATGCCCAGGACAAAAGTGCCTCTCTGTCTCCTGTTATCATTCGCTTTTCGTGTGCTGTTGGTGTGAGTGGTCTTTTCAAGTTTTCTATAGTATTATTTTTGTTTACTTTGACTATCCTGCCTCTGGTTGTTAGCTTTGTACATAGTTATACTGATGCCTGAATTATGTACATCTGTGGGGTTTTTTTTTCCTTTCCCTGATCGATTCTCTAGGTAAAAGTCCAGAATTTCCCAAAGAGCAAAGGAGGGTCCCTGAAATTGTCTGTGAGCATCGAAGCAGTGTGGGAATGGTAGATGGCAAGTGTGTGGCTTTTCTGGGTTGAGCTTGTTTTCTCCAAAACATTTCAGTTAGTTCTATGTTAGGACCTGTTATTGCCTGGAACACAGATTTCTTTGCATAGCTCATAAAGAATTCAGAGGCTTTGATGGATGTGTGTTCTGTTGAGCTTTGAAATCTCCAGCCTGATTGTATAAGTATGTAGGTTATGAGTTTTCCATGAATGGAAATAATGCATGCAAGGCCTAGCACATAGGATGTGTTCTGAAGCTGGTAGCTTTTACTCTAATTCCAGTGCTAGTTTCTCAGGGGTCTGGAGTGAAGATCTGTGCCTTCCTTACTCCCTGTGCTCTCTTTAATTACTCTCTTGACTTAGGGCTCAGTTTTTACTTCCATCATTCTGACCATCTTAGGCAATTCCTGTCTTATTTCTGTAAACATGTTGCATGTTTACATTCTTAGAAGGATTCTTAGATTTTTCCTCTGGGAAAGGCAGATTTTTCTTTCTCCTTCTGTTTGCCTGTTTTCCTTCTGTATTTAATCCTCTACTCTAAAAGGAAAAAAAAGAACAGGCTCCTCCAGCCCTTCAAATTATAAATTACAGTAAGTGGCACATCCCCACCATAGTCTTAGGTTTAAAAAAGAGACAGAAACTTCCCTTACCCATCATGATCCTAAAGCAGGCTTGCTATAGGTCATAGCCACCAAATGAGTTCTTACAGATTCATAGAGAAACTAACAAATTTAATTTTCTTCTACTTTTTCTCTAGTGCACAATTCCATTAGACTCATTTGTCTACATTCATGGAAATGCACAGTCTACTGGATAAACTGAAAAAGATAATGCAGCCATTTTAAAGATAAAACTGGTGAAATTCTCTCTCCTGCTCGTAGCATCTTGGTCTAGGGAAAAAGTTAATGAAAAAATGCAAATATTGAACTTTTGGTAATTCAGTTCTATTTCTTAAAATATGCTTTGTATTGGTTTCAGATGTTTCATTGAGTAGTAAAATTGACTAGCAGTATTCCCACATGGGAATTTGTTCACAGTAGCACATAACAGAGACAGAGAAGGGATTGATGTATGCATATTCATGATCTTTCTCTCCCCTTGCTCCTCCCTCTGCTTGCTCCTCCCTACATCCCTCTTTTCTCTTTCTCCCTTCTTTCTTCCCTCCCTACCTCTCTCTCTTATTCACTTTTTGTTTTATATCTCTCACTTGCCATCTTGTCTTTCTGTAATCCCTTGAAAATTTGCAGAGCTAATTCTCTGGGGGAAAAAAAAAGGCAATAAAAAGAAAACTAAGCCATGAAATAAATAAGGCATTTCTTCCCATGGAATTCAAATCAGTTCCTCTTTCTAGATCCTAAGAAACCTACTTAATTAGATGTTTGCCTATATCCTGCTAAATATGTACAATACACTCATTTACAGTATATCCATGTTCTCAGGCAGAGCTAGTCACACCTTCCCTTTTGACTCTTCTTTTATTCCTGGAGGGAGAGGTTTTTGTTAATATAGCTGTTTATCCTTCCAGTTTAGCAAGTTTGTCTATGAAGTTCTATGCTAAATATCAATAGATCACTTAACAATCAGTGGCTACTTATTTGATTTTTTTAATTTGTTGTCTGTCTCCTGACCCGAAATGTAAATTACATGGGGAATAGATTTTACCTGTAGTATCCAATCCCATATCCCAGCACCCAGCAGGAGTAGCTAGCACATGCTCGGTTAATAATGATATTTGTTGGATAAGACAGTGTTTGTGTGTGGGTTTCAGGGAAGGGATTATTTCTCTTTTTAGCTGTGTTTGTTTTGTTTACAGGGAGGACTTGTAGAGTTCATGCTGCTAAATTAGCTATTTTAAGATTAGGCTACCATGTGTGAATAGGTCAGCGGCTCTTATGTCTTTCTACTTATCATTGCTACCAACATGGAGCCTGAGACTGGGAGAAAGGAACTTGCCCCCGATTTTATATCTAATGCATTGTGAAGCTCTAACTAGCACGTAGGTCATTCTTTCGGCTTAATCCTGTCAAAAATCATACAGTTTGATGGGGTTTAGTCTTTCCTTCTAAACTGCACTATGAACTTCTCCAGATAAAGGTTTATGTCCTGTCTTTCTGGTCCATTCCAAACAATGTTTCGCAGAATTTCTTGTATCTAGTAAGTATTTGTTAAATCTTGATCAATAGCAGATTTACCCAGTATACCTACAGGGGCTATTAACTGGTAAATGTGCAAGCAGAAATGAATTAAACAAATTTATATGTTATGTCATTTTCATATGATTTATGTAAATAAATATTATAGTTCTTTTGTGATATTAATTTCAAATATGTTTTTGTAGATTGAAGGCATTATGGCAGGTTTTAGGTTCTACATATGCAGAGGTGGAGGAAAAAAGCCTACTTTTCAAAGTGCACTTTTCCCCCAAATAGAAAACAATGCTTAAATATTTATCTCCGATGTTGAAATGACTTTCTGTTTTGGGTTGCACTGGGTTATGATGTGTTAGTAGTTATTTACCAGTCTTATCCGCTCTGCATGCTTGATTCTATAAAGCATCAATTTTCTCTGGAAACAAAATGACTTCTTGTTTTGTTTGCCCTTCAGGTTGAGTAGTGGAGTTGCTAGAACATAACTGTTCCCTCTGCAGGGCTAATGGTCAGACAGTATCAGGGCTGTTCTCCAAGACAGTAGCCTCTGCTTAGGCTAACTCTGCAGAGTGTTTAACCTTTCAATAAGTCTTCCTCTCTCAAATAAGCAAATGCTGCTGGGGCCCTTTGCTGAAGTCAGTGGAGTAGAATCTATAGCTCCACAGATCAGCCAGAGGGAAGGTTTTCTAGGAGTAGCAAATCTGTTCTGTTGCAACATGCTTATTCTAGAAGCTTTTTGTCATTCTGGCAGTAAACTGTTTTCCACTTGCTGCCTTAGCAACAAGACCTGAAGTCGCTTTCCCCTCCGGTCTGGATTTGATTAGAAAAGCGTTAACACTGTACCTAGAACTAGAAGAAAATGTCATCCTGGGGAAACCCACAGACGTTAGTTACCAGCTTCTTGGGCTGAAGAATGATTTATGTACATTCCCTATATCTCCTTGCAAGGAAACGTCAAATGGGAAATTGTGGAAATGGTGAATTCAAAACCCACATGGTCCTGAGTCCCTAGAAAATGCTGAAGCTAAAGTTCTTGTCAGATGACTTGCTTCTGGCCACAGCAAAGAACAGTTTTCCTCTGCAGAATTCTCCATGGGGACCTCAGAGGAAGAGCCAAAATGTTAGGGGTCCCTTCTTGTGTTGTTAAGGATCGCAGCCTTAGGCTACCTCTAGTTTTCTCCAGAGTCTTTGTTTAACCCAAGAATATAAAGTTCAATTTGAGAAGAAAGTTTTGTTTACCAGAGAATAAAATTCTGATGGATTTTGGCTTTAGTTTATCCCTTGAGAGTTCATTTAAATATTTTTTGCTGAATTCAATCTTATCTTGTAGTAGAATCTGCTCAGTTCAGAAGTTAGGTGATCCTATAACTAGAGGCAAAGGTTAAAGATTAATTGTAACCACAAGTAGGCTAAAGACTAAAGAAACAAAGACTTGAGGATTCCAACGGGCTTAAAGTAAGGGGTGCAGGTAGCTGCATTTTTATTCAGTTTGTTAAAGATGTGTTGTTTGTGGCTTAGAAATGAAATATGGTAGCGTCCTGACAAGAAATGATGGAAAGATTAAGAATAGGAATTTGTAGTACCTCCCCAGAACAGGCAGGGAATACAATGAAATCTCCAAGACAAAAATTTTCTAGGTCATAGTTTTATTGTGTCTCTTTGTAAGAAGTACAGTTTTTCTTGGTAAATTAAAACCCCAAACTTCCAGAGTTTGCACAAAAAAAGAAACTCTTCTGTAGGCACAGGTAGCTGGACCAAATATGGGCAAAAGATTCTTCCCTTGTTTCTTTATGCAGAGCTTACTTAGGTCAAGAACATTTTAGATAGACTTTTCTAAAGACCAGGGGCTTAAAGCAGGCAGTGGCATAGAGCCAGGTAATCTGCATTTGGAGTGCGGAGTCTTGCCGTGGCCCATGACACGTATACTGTGGGGCCCTAGAGGATGGACTAGCCCGGCCTGTGCTCCTGAAGTCCATCTTTGGGCCTGGATGCACCACTTTTTTTTTTTAATTTATTTATTTTAATTGGAGGCTAATTACAGTATTGTAGTGGGTTTTGCCATACATTGACATGAATCAGCCATGGGTGTGCACGTATTCCCCATCCTGAACCACCTTCCCACCTCCCTCCGCATCCCATCCCTCTGGGTCATCCCAGTGCACCAGCCCTGAGCACCCTGTCTCATTCATCGAACCTGGACTGGAGATCTGTTTGACGTATGATAATATACATGTTTCAGTGCTATTCTCTCAGATCATCCCACCCTCGCCTTCTTCCTCAGAGTCCAGTTCTATACATCTGTGTCTCTTTTGCTGTCTCTCATACAGGGTTATCGTTACCATCTTTCGAAGTTCCATATGTATGCGTTAGTGTACTGTATTGGTGTTTTTCTTTCTGGCTTACTTCACTCTGTATAACAGGCTCCAGTTTCATCCACCTCATTAAAACTGATTCAAATGTATCCTTTTTAATGGCTGAGTAGTATTCCATTGTGTATATGTACCACAGCTTTCTTATCCATTCGTCTGTTTATGGACATCTAGGTTGTTTCCATGTCCTGGCTATTGTAAACAGTCGGTGCACCACTTTAAAACCCATAGTTAGGAATGCTCTACCAGACACCCAACAGTCTAGAAGTCCAAAAGAAATTCTGCTTCCAAGGATCTACTCTTTGTATTTCTGTTTAATGATACTGTACTCTGCCACACCCTGCACTAGACACTTTAACTACTTATCCCATTTAAATATATAAGATTTGTGTATTTACCTCATTTTATAGACAAGGAAACTGTGATTCAAAAGGTTTAAAGCTTTTTTTCCCATAGTGACAGCTCATTAAGTGATGGAGCTGGGTGACAAACTTGGTTCTATTAGACACTAAAGCTAGTACTTCAAAACTCTATAGTGCTTTTAAATTTTAGAGTACTATCCTTGGGGGGTTTAGGTTTAATTTTATTAAAGGAGAATCTCTTTTCACCCACAGTATTATAGCTCCTAGGAACTTCTGCACTGAAACATCCTGTTTGGGACTGTGTTGAGGCCCCAGTCGTTGTGAGTAGGACTAAAAGACACCTAACATAGGGAAGGAAGGAGATTGTTGGAAACAGACTGTGGCACCAGAGCTCATGTGGACAGCATTCCCCTCCGTCAGAAATGGCCAATCTGTTGCATATCTGCCTTCCTCAGCCCTGTTTAAGTTTTAATTATCTTCCAACTATCTGAGCTGCTGTTGAGGACCTTGGAGAGAACAAAGGATAGCTGTCATTTTTTTCAGCAGCTCTCCTTTCTGCACACTGATGAAGCCACTAGCTGCCACTGCCCCTATCGTTAGGTTAAATCAGAGTCTGAGTGTGCGTTGGAGAGATGATATTGAAAGAAAAAAATTAAGCTTAGGTTTTACCTTTTACTCAAAATCTTCTGATAGAGAAAATGTAGGATCTACTTCTTCTTGTTAGGCGTCATGACCCAGAAGCAAGTTTCAAAAAAAAAAGTAGAGAGGACTCTCTCTCCCCCAATCCCCAGCCCTTGGGTTTTCAGTATCTTGGATAGCGGTGCCTGCAGGATGTTCCCTGTGAGCCCCATTAAGAAAATCTGCTTGTGATAGAGAAGGGTACCTTGATGGTGCTTCCTCCTTCTCCCTCTGGACATTGCTCCTGGATCAAGGCACGCTTTCCCCTGAGCCGGACAGGGCCCCTGAGCTCTTAATGGAGAGCTCCAGGCTGCCCTACCAGTCACTGAAGTTGGGGAATTAGTTAAAGCCTGTTTGCTATTTCTAGTCGAGATCTTCAGTGAAGGACTGAGTCCTTGGCTAAACGATTCCTTGCTGGAGAAAAGGAGCACAGCTTCTTTGCTGTGACTTTGTTACCATTTTTTAATGTATATTTGAGTAAGGACTTTATGCCACTTTTGTAAATTAGGCTATAATTTTATGGAGACTTAGAGAGTATTGTAGAACTAGAATAATTAAACTTGTTATGAGCATTACATATAACAGGCTAATCAAGAAGTGTGATGTACAGTGGTGAATTGCTAATTTGACCTCAGGATTATGCAGCAGAGATAACATTATCTTCATTTATATAGAACTTTTTTTATCTGGAGGCATCTCTCAATGCTTTTGCAATCATATATATTATCTTATTAGTTATCACAAACACTATCATTAAGGCTGTAAAATGTATTCCAGTACAGTTTTTTATTTTCAGTTTCCTATAATCGGGGGATGAGAGAGGGGAAAGTTTTTTAATTTCTCCCATTCCTGATATTTACACCAGGGTAAATTTTGGGAAAGGACTGTTATCTAAACTTGGAGGCTGGTTCCATATAACATTTTAAAAAGAAAGAGGAACATTAGTGCATCCCCTTAGGTCAGCCTGAATGGTTAACCTTAAGAACTGCCACTAGGGGAAGGCCCTATTAGTCCCTCCCTTGCTCCTCTATCTCCTCAATATTAGGAGAGCTATCTCTCCTTTGAGAGATTTGACCTAGAGAACAGGAAAATGATCTGATCAAATTCCACCAAACCACATTCCCTCCAAGGTTGCAGATAGCAGCACTCACTGACACGACCATGTGCGGTTGAAAATGCTATGCTTGTTGAGTTCCTGTGGGTTTAAGGAAATGGATAAAATTAGATTCAGGCCAAGGTGCCAGGCTTAACACACCCCTTCCCTTCCAGAAAGCCCAGAGAGATTGTTACTGCCAGCAGTAAAGAGCAACACAGTCTGTTCTACTCAGACCACTTAGAACTTATTTTAAGTGAACCCCATCCACCAACCAAACCCAGTCAACAACATCTTCTGTCTGCCTTGAGGGCTGGAGAGAACAGATTATAGCCAGTCTCCTGCTTACCCAGAGGGTGATGGTGAGCACGGCAGTTGCCCTGACTGCACACAGAAAGAATGGTGTCTCCCTGCAGCGGGGATGGGAACACAGAGCAGCCAGTCCAGGAGAGGGCATTACTGTTGGTTATGAAGATGAGCGATCAGCTCATGTCAAGGAGCAGATGGCTAAATGAGGTGCACAGGGATTGTGGTGAGATTCAGGCTTGAAGAAACAGGAGGGAAAATAGCTCATGATACAGAACCCCCAAATATAGCCTCTATAATGTGAATTTTTTTAATTGGCATTTACATTATACAGTTAACTTGGAGGGATGAGAAATGTAAAGAAATTACCAAATTAGTGAACAGCGATTAACTCAGAAGTAAAATTACATCATCTAAATGGAAGGTTGTTTTACACAGTGGAGGGAAGATATTACTAAAACCTTGCCCAGTCTGTCATCTGCTAATTGAAATCTGTTCGTTTAATACGCTTAATACGCTGCATCCTTCAGAGCACATAGTTCATAATTTGGGAGAGCGTTATCAGTTAATCTGTTATTTTTTGCCTGCTCTTCTTTTGAATTCCAGGATGTGTGTAGCACATTACGTTCCCCATGGAACTGAGTGACACTCGGAAGAGTCAGTTTGTCTGTTCATTAACCTGTGAACTCTCAGGTCCCTTTGGAGAATGAAAGGGGCAAGTTGCTCCAAGATTAATGCTTGTTTGTCAGAGGTGAAGCCTCCAGGGAGATCAGAGGGTGAATAGGCTGAGATGCTCGAGATCTGCCCCATGAAACTCTGCGCTGTGTGCAGACGCCAGCTCCCTGTGGCCAGGAGGGAGGCTGCAGAGCAGGCTGGGTCCCCTCTGCACATCACTTCCTCTGGCCAGGAGAGGCATCCTAGCAGTCAGGTTGGGGACTGGCGTAAGAATATAGGGTTCACATCCTAATGAGAATTTAGGAGCAACATTAAAATACAAGAAACTGTGAGTGGTTTTCAGTAGTCTCTGTGGATTTTTTTTTTTTTACTTTAAATGAGAAAACAGTATTGATTTCATGCATTTCATCCAATGGGTGAAAGCTTTCATTGAGTTGGAAAGTATTTGATTTTGTGTGTGTTTGTGCACCTGTGCACAGGCACATTCCTAACAACGAGGTAAGGATAGAAGCTGTTTGTTATTCTCCAGTGTAAATGTCTCATGGATGTATAATTGTACTGACATTTGGGAGTTGAACTGAACAGACCCTGGTTTGATTTTCCAGGTAAACCAAATCTAAGTTCTACTTCATTCTCTGCAAAGTGGTACCTCCCTAATTTTGCTGTAATTTTTCTAGACTCAGTTGGAGCTAGCCCCAAGGAGCAGGTACAGGGTCTAAAGCCTATTCAGAGCCTTTTTCAGTCCGTGCTCTGGTAGACTGTATGTTTACATAGTGTATCTTTTTCTGTTATCCTTGGATTTGTTAGGATGGAAGCTCATTTTCTTCAATAGATTTTCTCCTCTTTTTACCCCCAGGTATATCCGAATAGTTGGGACTCACAACACAGTGAATAAGATTTTTCACATTGTGGCTTTTGAATGTATGTTTACAAACAAAACCTTCACTCTGGAGAAGGGGCTGATAGGTAAGTGTTACAATTACATTTTGATGTATCACGTAGCTATGTTATCTTCAAATATTTTGTTATTCCATTAACTCATCTTAATTCACCTGTTAATCAGCTTTGACTAAGAGCTCTGGTTGACTTGAATGCCTTATGGCTGAGTGACATAGGAAGGGCTTATATTTTTAGAAGTAGTCAAAATAATAATTCTAGTAAACTTAAAAGAATGTAAATATTATACTAGTTGTTCGGAATTGGAAATGTTCTAGTGATTCATTCAGATTTGCTATGTGGGGAGTGCTTGTCATACGCAAGCACAGCCTCATGTACCAAAAGGCTTTTCTGTATTTAATGGTAGGTAAGATCAGGGAGGAAGTCAGTATGATATTGATCCAATGCTCCTACTTTCCAAGGCTGTGCAGGTATTTTGGCCTTTGATTTGATATGAGCGGTGTGCTCAGCTGTGAGAATATCTCCTTTTCATAGACACAGCAGTCCATATTTGCCCTTCTTTGTCAAACTCACCTCAAGAAGATGACTGCATGTAATTAAAATAAGACCAAAGTAACTAAATTACCATAATGAAGATTATCTTGTGACCAGTTCAGCCTGGCTAATCTTTTGAAAGGACGTTTTAAATTTCATTTAGCTGTTTGGTTGTTTTCTGTCATGCTTTGCTTTTGCTTTTGTTTTAGGTCATGTTTAGTCTGGCTGTGTCTATAGTCCATCTCAGGTCTTAACATTATGATACCATGAGTGGCTTTTTCTGTCTAGACTGATTATTCTTCTTTAATCCATGCCCACAGGTTTTTGCTCATTTCCTATCAAGATCATATTTTGTAACTAACTAGATTCTTGAATCTGCACCTTTACTGCAGCTTTTTTGGAAAAGGAACTCTCTTATGTTCCAGTGAAGGGATAAGGTGCCCATGCCTTGGTATACCTAAAGTATACTAAGTCCCTTGACCTTTACAAAGGGACTCATTTCTCATCTCCTCCCCAAGTCCTGTTCATGCTGGAACACAGAACATATTGACAATGTCCTAAAAACATGGTGAAAACTAGAATGAGAAAGATGAGGGTCACTTACAAATGTTTACTAATTCTATGAATGGTCAAAAGTCTAAATTTTCTTAACACTTTTTGTTTTCTAAACATAATCCTTTAGGGAAATTTGAGAAATACTAATAAAGTAGCAAGAGTAGAAATTATTCCAACATATAGAGAAATTTTAGAGCTTAACTAAAATAAACAGTTTGGTTTTTTGACTTTGCAATGGGTGTAATTTTTAGTATTAAATATAAATGTTGATAAGCCTTGTGACTTTTAAACCATTCGAAAGTTAACAGTGTGCATTACCTGATATTATCGAGGCTTTTAATTCTGTGAGGGGGTATAGAATTGTGACAATGGAGTGTTTTGGAAAGGCTATTCCTTTTTACTTGCTGCCCATGTTGTTTTATAGACCAGGCCTCACTGTGCATGTGATTGTACAGTTAAGAGCATCCTTACTGAGAAGGATCTTATTAGAAACCAAACCACCTTTGCAGCCATAGGAGGTGTAGAGCATCTGGCTACTCACTTCAGCCTGGTACACTGAATTTTGAGCATGCTGTATAGAAGGCCCCTTTCCCTTCTTACTGGAGGAAGGACAGGTTTGTAGGCACTGTAATTATCAAGGAAACAAATCTATCTGGCATGAAAGGCCACTGCAGGAACAAAACTCAGAATAAGTTGTAGTGAGGGATGCTCTTGTTGGTCTGTCTGTTTTGTCCAAACTGAGTTAGTCAGCATTATCAGAAGCCATAATAGTCTTAGACATGTCAAGGGATGAAAGAAGACTGTAGAGAGGCCACAAGTATTTCTGGTGTCTGGTCAGACACTTTTTTCAAGTCCTTGTCGAAGATGCTCACAAGTTGGACTACAAAGAGCACTGCAATCACTTGCCTGTCGTCGTTCCTCCTCCCAATAGGAGCTGTGGTGCAGGCAGGCAGGCTGGTGTGTGTGCTTGTTGGCAGATGGCCTGCAGTGGGGTCCCCTCTGGCTCTCCTTTTACTGTCTTCATGGCTCAAAGTTGCCCCCAAGCCGGGCAGACAGGGAGCTGGTTTAAGTCATGAGAGTGTGTAGGGTGATTTCATTACCTTTTGTCTGACATGGCAGCTGTGCCAAATTTACAGGGATGTTTGAAACACTAATGGCCAGCTTTCCATGTTAGTGATCCAGGTGCATTTTAGCTGCACACAAGCCTCAGCCACAGCCATTCTCTAGGGACCTCCAAGAAAGAAGTGGTTTTTTAGTGAGGCCACAGTGTATGTCAGAATCACCTGGAGTTATTCTTAAATTGTAGTTGCCTACTGCTCCCTCTGTCTTATGAGATATGCTGTCCTCCCTTGAGAATCACTGATCCAATGCCAGGTTTTCATGGGGGAAAAATATAAAACTACAATAATGTCATCATGAATAGCTAGTGGTATCTAGCTCTACCCTTATGTTTCAAGATTCAGAATTTCTATCATACTTCCTGCCCTTTGTTTCATAGTTCAGGCTACTCTGATTAGAGTAGTACTCTCCTGCTGCTGTGTGTGCTCAGTCGTGTTCGACTGTTTGTAACCCCATGGACTGTAGCCCGCCAGTCTCTTCTGTCCATGGAATTTTCCAGAAAACAATACTGGAGTGAGTTGCCATTTCCTTCTCAAGGGGATCTTCCTGACCCAGGGATAGAACTCATGTCTCTTGTGTCTCCTGCATTGGCAGTCAGATTCTTTACCAACTAGCACTAACTGGGAAGTCCAGTATTCTCCTAAATTACTTTAAAAAATATTTGTGTCAGAGACATTACTCTGTCAACAAAGGTCCTTCTAGTCAGGCTATGGTTTTTCCAGTAGTCATATATGGATGTGAGAGTTGGACTATAAAGAAAGCTGAGCACTGAAGAATTGATGCTTTTGAACTGTGGTATTGGAGAAGACTCTTGAGAGTCCCTTGGACTGCAAGGAGATCCAACCAGTCCATCTTAAAGGAGATCAGTCCTGAATATTCATTGGAAGAACTGATGTTGAAGCTGCAACTCCAATACTTTGGCCACCTGATGGGAAGAGCTGACTCATTGGAAAAGACCCTGATGCTGGGAAAGATTGAGGGCAGGAGGAGAAGGGGACAACAGAGGATGAGATGGTTGGGTGGCATCACCAACTCAATGGACATGAGTTTGGGTAAACTCTGGGAGTTGGTGATGGACAGGGAGGCCTGGTGTGCTGCAGTTCATGGGGTCGCAGTGTCGGACACGACTGAGCAACTGAACTGAACTGTGTCTTTTAAAATTGAATTTAATGTTGTTATTTAAAATGTCTAATGATGTCAGAAGAAACATGAATAAAAATAACCACACCAGCTTTGTAAGATTTTAGTCTTCCTTTTCTACCAAAGGGTTTTCTTTCACATTTTTGTTGATAGCATGTCATTCTTCATACTACTTCATTGCACAGACTCTTGGGGAGGCTTTGGAAGGGTTCATGCATCCATGGGGATGGGCCCACCTTAAGCACACTGACCAGACCTGGGCATCAGACTCACAGCTCTTCTCCCACCTTATCTGCTGCTGCCACGACAGCCCTTTCTCATTTGGTGGCTGCTTCTGGTTAGTGCTGTGATGTATCCTTGCCTGGGAGAGTCTTCCCTCTTTGTTAGGGGGTATTTGTAGGAAACTCTAACCTCTTACTGTTGGTGCATAGAGGAAAGTTAGAATAGATATGACTGCTGAATAGAGTGCTATTTAAACATTAAACCTCCCAAAGAATGCATTTGCTTGCCTTGGCTCTCCACTTTGTGATATGTCTGTGGCATATGCCAAATCCCTCAAGTTTTTCAGAATACTTGCCAAAATTTCCTTTTCATTTAATCTTGTATTTAAATTCACTCCTTTGAATACCGTCTTAGTTGTTCAAGTAGAGGGAATAATACACACCACTCAGGTTAAAGAATTACTGACTCATAGACAACATGGTCTTATCTGTATGCTACCTACTTCCTCCCCAGGAGATTATTTTGAAGCCAATTCCAGACACTCTATCATCTAAATACTTAAATATTTATCTCTTAAAGTAAAGCCTTCCTTTTTGTAGCCATAGTCACAGTATCATTATAACACCCCCAAATTGAATCATTATTACTTCTGAGTATTAGGTACCCAGTCAGTGTTCAGATGTTCATAATTGAATCAAAGTCTGGAGTGAGTTTATGTGTTTTTATAGGTTGTTTAAAGAAGGATTCAGTTAAGGTCCATACTGTCAACAGGAAGCTCTTTTGACTCATAAATCTCTTTAAATCTGTAGCTTTCCTTACACATGTCTATCCCTGTCTTTCTCTTTTATCTTTCCTCTCTTTCTAATTATAATATGTTTGTTCAAGAAACTAACATTTTGTCCTGCAGAGTTTTAAACAGCCGGGTTTTGATGATTAGATCCCCATAGTAACATTTAACGTGCCTCCTCTGTTGTATTTCTTGTATGTAATAGTTTGATAGAGGCTTGATCTGATTCAGGATTTTTTTCATTTTGTTTTTCATTTGTTTGTTTATAAAATGCTTTATAGATGGTGGTATATGTCTGTCAAGAAGCACAGAGAAATCTTTGGTTGCCTCTCTCTTTTGAATAGTCACATCCACTCATGGTTATTAATATTTCCTAGATTAATTCTTTCATAATTTGGAATTATAAAATGGTTATATTCTAATCCTGTCATTCCTCCTCTGTTGAATAACTAGAACAGCTCTCTTGAACACTCATTTTTAATCCTAAAATGCAGTTTGCCCAGGAAAAGTAGGATAAATGTCATATTCATTCTTCTTTTATACCACTTTTCAAATTAAAGAGGTAGTTACCTAGCATCCTCCAAAGGTAACCAGTGAGATTTGTTTCTGGGGGTTTTGAGAGGGAGGAGGCGGGGAGGAGAGTACTTATCATTTTGAATTTATGAGATTAAACAAATTGGACATCTTTTAATCCCTTGGGTTATTTTTTATTGATATTTAGATTGTCCCCATCTTTAACTTCTTCATATTGGCTCTTGAGTCTTTGTAACATGATCTCAGTAGTCCACAGTAGTTCCTTGATTTCTGTCATGACACAATGTACCAGCTTCATCTTGTACATTTATTGTCTCTGATCTGGAATCAGCCGTTTCTGCAGGAAGCCCTGGTTCTATGAAATGGGAAATGACATTTGGAAACCTCAGCCTAATCAATTCCTATTGGATTGATTACTATTCCTAGGCCTTTTCAGTAGACAGAAGTAGGAAATAAGTACACATATGTTTATTTATTTATCATATATTCAACAGGTAAATTGTATCAAGAGTGCATGCTGACACTTCTAATTAAAATTCTGTACACAAAGCAATCCCCGGGAGTTGGTGATGGACAGGGAAGCCTGGCATGCTGCCGTCCATGGGGTCACAAAGAGTCGGACACGACTGCGTGACCAAACTGAACTGAACTGACACACAGTTTTGTTTAACCTTTTGATCTTTCATCTCCTGTTTTCCATACTGAAAATCTTGGCCACTAGTGATAAAGCACAATATAATTCATTTGCTTTGTCTTTAGTACATACAAAATAATTACAGAATTACATTATAGTACTACCTTAAACCACATAATTTCTGAAAATAGTTCAAGATTTTTGCAGTAACCTTTTGGGCCCTTAACATATATCACATGAGAGATGTACAGTAAAATGTTTTAAAGGCACTTAGGATAATTCATTGGATGGTCATGCGGCTACTTGAGTGTACATATAGATTGATTTGTTCCATTTTGCTTTCAGGACTCAGTGATCACCTTAAAATTTTTTTGTTTTATAATTGTGTAAAATATATACATAGTTCCAAAATCAAATATACAAAGCTGTTGTATGTATTTAGAGAAATTCAGTTTCTATTTCTGTCCCCTCTATTCCTGTAGGTAATCTCCTTTCTCCCTTTTTCTGAGGTTATCCATTTTGGGAAAAAAATTAAGGAAAATAAGTAAATATATATGTAATTAGTATTTTGTATCCTCTCCAGCATTCTTAAATAATTGATAGCATACTATATTCTATGCATACTTTATTTTTTTTACCTTGTTTTTTTTTTTTGTACTTTATGCTTTTCTGGAGCTAGCTGTTTAGAAAGATATTATTTATTTCTTTTTAATAGCTGCATGATCAAAGGATAAATGCAGGTATTTCTTTGTTAGATATTGCCAAATTCACCTCCATAGGGTATATAACATTTTAAAATTCTCATTGGCAATGTATGATAATGTCTGTTTCCCTCACAGCCCGCCAGTGGAGCATATTGTCAGACTTCTGGACTTTTGCCAGTTCGATAGGTGAGAAATGGTATCCCAGTACAGTTTTAACTACATTTCTCTTGCAAGAGAAATTGAGCATCTTTTTATATTTTTAAGGCCATTTGCATTTTTTTTCTTTTTAAATAGCTCTTCTCTTGTTATAAGTCTTAGAGATGAATAGAGAATATGCTTTTTAGTAAAACTTGAGAGAGCAGTAAGTACTTAGCACTGATACTAGAGTGTGGTGGTCAGCATTGCGTGAGGTTGGTTTCCCTTCTTAAGGTCTCCTGGTTCTCCTGGGAAACATAAGCTCTCTTTTGCAAGTCCCTTTCCTTGGCTCTACCTGTGCTTAAGAGATGGTAACCAGAACATGGAGGCTGGTAGGCTCAAAATTCAAGTTTGTTTTTTTTTTTTTAACCCTTTCAGAGAGTAAAAAAAAGCTTCCATTGCCAACTTTAGGCCATTAGGTGGTATCTTTGTGTCTACCAGCGTGGATCCAAAAGACTGGTGGCTTTTTTATTAGACTTCTTGATAGTAATTGAGGTGGGGCAACCAAACCAAGCAGCACAAGTGCAGGTTGTCTGTGTTGCCGGAGCTCTGGGAACGCTCACTGCTGCTGCCACCAGGCACTGTGCTGTCCAAACAGGAACTCTGGAGCCTGTGTTCGTCAGCCGCTGTGCGACCTGCAGTACCTCTAGGAGCATCCTCCCATCTTCCATTCTCACCAGTTTCTTCTAGTGGTAGAGCTTCAGCAAAAGCAAAGCTACAGGGAAAAACCCACACCAGGCGGGCAAGTTTGGGGAATGTAGTTTATGGAACTTTAGCCTCTGAGATACAGGATAAAGCAAGGGAGCGAGTGGAGCTGAAAGCAGATAGAGAGATGATGAGTGCAAAGGCAGAAAGTGTGAAAGGGGCTTCAGTCCTCAGGAAACTTCCCATCTGACTCACAGTAGCTGGCTAAGCCCTCTGACAGGGTGTAGAGACATGTGGAGTGGAGAACGCCCGACAACGGCATGAGCAGAATACGGAGAAAGGTTCAAGGTTTTGGAGGGCTGTGAAGGAAGCCAACATATTTTCTTGCCTAGAAAGATAAGTTTTCATGAAGAATAGTATGTTGAGCTGGATCTGGAGGAATTTAGTAAATAATACAGAGCTATACACATGTGCTGATTTACGCAGCAACAAAATGGCTGCTACTCGTTCCCAGCTGGAGGCAGGAAATAGAAAGTAGGTGGTCTGTAGTTGCTACTGTCATCTCAAAATACTTTGAAGCAGTGTGTTTAGAATTCTGTGAAGTCCTGGGAAAGTAAACAGAATGGGAAGTCTGCTGTAACGGGCTTTTGCATCCACTGAACTGGGGATCTGACTTCTGCCCTTTAAAAAATGTGTAGTCTGGAGCAGAAACAGAGATTTGGGAGTGAGGGAGTTCACCAGGGGGTGGAGGTGTTAGAATGGGGCAAAGAAGCAAACGTATTGGAGTAGCAGAGGGGTACTTAATTCAGAGAGTTTTCTAAAAATGGCACTATATTGAGTCTGGATTAGTCTAGACCAAGAGGCTTTGTTTTTCCCAGCCCGTTTCTCTAATCAGATATTAAGGCTGGTTCTAATTGTCAGTGAAGCTTAACTTCTTTATCTACTGTAAATTACTTGGCATTAAGCAGACATTTATTAAGAGGCTGCCAAGTGTATCTGAGGCACTGGGGATGGAAAGGTACCCAGGTGCAGTTTCTGCCTTGGAGGAGCATATGAGCTAATGAAGGAGAAAGACATTTAAATAGAAGGTGACAACACAGTAGAATAAGTCATCTCTGGGGAGGATTCAGCAGATGCTATAGGAACACTGGAACAGGAGTACCTAACCTGCGCTGGGAGATGATATCAGGGAAGACCTGCCTATAGAGGTGATGAAGCTCCTTAAATCTTAAGGAAGAAGGCAGAGTCGGGGGAGAGTTACATAAAACGACCCATGTGTGCAAAGGCTTATTTATCTCTGACCCACTTCAAAGCCAATGCCCTTTCCAGTGGACCACTTTGCATCTGATAGTAGAATAAGAGTTAAGTGTTATTTGTAGTCTCTTACCCTTTCTGTGGAGAAGATAAGCATTATTTTCTCATAAAATCTTAGAGTTTTAGAAGAATTCAAAGAAAATAAATACCCCACAATAATGCATAAAGAATGTAATACAGTTTGTTTGCCTCCTACCCAGAGAGCCCGGCTTCTCAAACAAGAATGAGTTGCCATTTTTTATCTGAGGGAAAGAGTCAAGGATGATTAGAAAATACCCTTCTCACAGTCACTTAGGATTCTCAGTTTGGTATGTGGTCCTTTGTGTACAATTAAGTTTCATTGTCTTTTATACCTGTTCTTTTGTTGGTTTCTTGTTTGTTTGAGAATAAAGATTGCCTGAAAAATTATTGCTCTTACTTTATAGAATTTACGTGTACCTTTTATAGGATTAATTTTTTTGGATCCTACTTATTATAGAAGGAATATAATAGAGTGTGTGTGTGTGTGTGTCCAGGGAAATGTAAATATGCACAACTTGTTTTTAAACGGGACATCATGGAGCTTGTATCCAATATTATGCAGCAATATCACTTTCTCACAAACCACAGTTCTGCCTCAATAGCATTTTGAATAGCCAGGTTGTAAATAGGCGGGATCTTTCTCTGTTACTGACTGTGAAAGCTGTTCCGGCAGCTAAGGTGATGTAAAATCTAATTTTGTTGGTCTAGTTGCTACCTCAGTACCCTAGTCCTCCACCCCAGAACCAGGTAGGTAATATTTTAACTTAATATTTTAAGTAGGTAATACAAATATGTATTTTTATTTCCCCCTTTTGTTAAGAAACATAGCACGTATTCATATATGTATTTTTTAAATTAGCAATGTTTTTGGAGATTTTTCCTTACCAATAGAAAAAAATTTTCTCATGCTTTATATTTTTTACATTTGTGAACCATTGGCCAGAGGTGCTATAATTTAATTTATTTAACCAGTCCCCTTTGATAGATATGTAGGTGTCAGAAATGGTTCCAATAAAGCATAAAACAAACAAACAAAAAAACCCATCATTACTCCCAGGGCCAGCTATGTAATCTGCAGGGCACTATGCAGAATGAAAATATGAAGCCCCTTGCTCCAAGTGCAGGAAACAAGTGCATTTAAAAGTATTTTAGTTACTTTAGGTGTAAATTTAGGTTATTTATTTGACTTTTTTCTTGTTTCCTGAGGTAAGCTTGTATTGCTATGAACCTTCCCCTTAGCACTGCTTTTACAATGTCCCATAGGTTTGGGGTTGTTGTGTTTTCATTTTCATTCATTTCTATGCATATTTTGATTTCTTTTTTTTTTTTTGATATTGCTAGACTCAAGATGGCATCCCTTTATTCACTGTAAACCTTCATGAACTACCAAGTTCAAAAATCATCCACAGGCGTGGCATTTAATTACAAAATAAATATGGATTTCCTGATTAACAACAACAAAAAAATTTTTTGTGGTTTTATAAAAACGGATATTCCCAAGTTTCCATTCACATTCACATAGTTTTAAACGTTTTTGTCTTTTGTCACTGTTTTACATATAAAAACCTGCTTTTGTTCAGAAAAAAATTGACCTAGTCAGCCACATGGAATTGACCAGTAAAAAGTAACATGGTGTTTCTGCTGAGTTGTTTTGAACAGGGTCATCGGCAGAGGTAGATTACTGCTTCTTTTCTAGGCTTCTTTGATCCTGGACAGGTAAATTTCTTATCTTCATTCTCCCAATTCAACCGCTCAGAAGTATAACACCGTAAAATTGGTCAATTTAAAATGGGAACACAAATTTAGCAACTGCCAGACTGTGTTACATTAAGGCAGCGTCATCTCAAAACTAGGCACCTGTTAGAACACCAGCCTGCTCACCTCAGGTCACGCGTGCGAGCTCTGCTTCGCTCGTGCTCATGTTTTGGGCCTGTTGGTGCAACCGAGGTCTCGCTCTCAAGTTTACAAGGAGGTTAGTCAGGAATACAAGAATCAACTGCTCGCTCCATAGTTCTGGATCCAGTGTCCCTCTACCTTCGGAAGCCTGAACACACTGAGGATGTAACAGCTGCTGTAATCTGGAGTTAGGTGTCAGTCTACCATGTTCAGTACATAGACTGCTGTAAATGTATTGGCTATGGATTCAGCAACAGTTCCAGTTTTGTTTAAGCAATAGGACAGCCATAGTTGATTTCTTTTTTGATTTCTTCTGTGATTTGTTGGTTATTCAGCAGCAGGTTGTTGAGCCTCCATATGTTGGAATTTTTAAATGCTTTTCTCCTGTAATTGATATCTAATCTCACTGCATTGTGGTCAGAAAAGATACTTGGAATGATTTCAGTTTTTTTGAATTTACCAAGGCTAGATTTATGGCCCAGGATGTGATCTGTTCTGGAGAAGGTCCCGTGTGCGCTTGAGAAAAAGGTGAAATTCATTGTTTTGGGGTGGAATGTCCTATAGATATCAATTAGGTCTAACCAGTCTATTGTATCATTTAAAGTTTGAGTTTCCTTGTTAATTTTCTGTTTAGTTGATCTCTCCATCGGTGTGAGTGGTGTATTAAAGTCTCCCACTAGTATTGTGTTGTTGTTAATTTCCCTTTTCATACTTGTTAGCATTTGCCTTACATATTGTGGTGCTCCTATGTTGGGTGCATATATATTTATAATTGTTATTTCTTCTTCTTGGATGATCCTTTGATCATTATGTAATGTCCATCTTTATCTCTTTTCACAGCCTTTATAAGTCTAATTTATCTGATATGAGTATTGCCTCTCCTGCTTTCTTTTCGTCTTTATTTGTATGGAATATCTTTTTCCAGCCTTTAACTTTCAGTCTATATGTGTCCCTACACTTGAGGTGGGTCTCTTGTAGACAACATATGTAGGGGTCCTATTCTACTCAAACTCTTTCAGAAAATTGCAGAGGAAGGTAAACTTCCAAATTCATTCTATGAGGCCACCATCACCCTAATTCCAAAACCTGACAAAGATACCACAAAAAAAGAAAACTACAGGCCAATATCACTGATGAACATAGATGCAAAAATCCTTAACAAAATTCTAGCAAATAGAATCCAACAACACATTAAAAAGATCATACATCATGATCAAGTAGGCTTTATCCCAGGGATGCAAGGATTCTTCAATATTTGCAAATCAATCAATGTAATACACCACATTAACAAATTGAAAAATAAAAACCACATGATTATCTCAATAGATGCAGAGAAAGCCTTTGACAAAATTCAGCATCCATTTATGATAAAAACCCTCCAAAACGCAGGAATAGAAGGAACATACCTCAACATGATAAAAGCTATATATGACAAACCCACAGCAAACATTATCCTCAATGGTGAAAAACTGAAAGCATTTCCCCTGAGGTCAGGAACAAGACAAGGGTGCCCAGTCTCACCACTACTATTCAACATAGTTTTGGAAGTCTTGCCCACAGCAATCAGAGCAGATAAAGAAATAAAAGGGATCCAGATTGGAAAAGAAGAAGTAAAACTCTCACTGTTTGCAGATGGCATGATCCTCTATATAGAAAACCCTAAAGACTCTACCAGAAAATTACTAGAGCTAATCAGTGAATATAGTAAAGTTTCAGGATACAAAATCAACACACAGAAATCCCTGGCATTCCTATACACTAACAATGAGAAAACAGAAAGAGAAATTAAGGAAACAATTCCATTCACCATACAAACAAAAAGAATAAAATACTTAGGAGTATTTCTACCTAAAGAAACAAAAGACTTATATATAGAAAACAATAAACACTGATGAAAGAAATCAAAGAGGACACAAATAGATGGAGAAATATACCGTGTTCATGGATTAGAAGAATCAATATAGTGAAAATGAGTATACTACCCAGAGCAATCTATAGATTCAATGCAATTCCTATCAAGCTACCAGAGGTCTTTTTCAGAGAATTAGAACAAATAATTTCACAATTTGTATGGAAATACAAAAAACCTCATATAACCAAAGCAATCTTGAGAAAGAAGAATGGAACTGGAGGAATCAACCTATCGGACTTTAGGCTATACTACAAAGCCACAGTCATCAAGACAGTGTGGTACTGGCACAAAGACAGAAATATAGATCAATGGAACAAAATAGAAAGCCCAGAGATAAATCCACACATCTATGGACACCTTATCTTTGACAAAGGAGGCAAGAATATACAATGGAGAAAAGACAATCTCCTTAACAAGTGGTGCTAGGAAAACCAGAGAGCCACTTGTAAAAGAATGAAACTAGAACACTTTCTAACACCATACACAAAAATAAACTCAAAATGGATCAGAGCTCTAAACATAAGACCAGAAACTATAAAACTCCTAGAGGAAAACATGGGCAAAACACTCTCCGACATAAACCAAAGCAGGATCCTCTATGACCCACCTCCCAGAATATTGGAAATAAAAGCACAAAGAAACAAATGGGACCTAATTAAAATGAAAAGCTTCTGCACAACAAAGGAAACTAAAAGCAAGGTGAAAAGGCAGCCTTCAGAATGGGAGAAAATAATAGCAAACGAAGCAACGGACAAACAGTTAATCTCAAAAACATACAAGCAACTCCTGCAGCTCCAGTCCAGAAAAATAAACGACCCAATCAAAAAGTGAGCCAAAGAACTAAACAGACGTTTCTCCAAAGAAGACATAAAAATGGCTAACAAACACATGAAAAGATGCTCAACATCACTCATTATCAGAGAAATGCAAATCAAAACTCAAAATGGAACAAAGATCTAATCATAAGACCAGAAACTATAAAACTCCTAGAGGAAAACATAGGCAAAGCATTCTCCGACATAAACCAAAGCAGGATCCTCTATGACCCACCTCCCAGATTATCGGAAATAAAAGCACGAATAAACAAATGAGACCTAATTAAAATTAAAAGCTTCTGCACAACAAAGGAAACTATAAGTAAGGTGAAAAGGCAGCCTTCAGAACGGGAGAAAATAATAGCCAATGAAGCAACGGACAAACAATCTCAAAAATATATAAGCAACTCCTGCAGCTCCATTCTAGAAAAATAAACGACCCAATCAAAAAGTGGGCCAAAGAACTTAACAGACATTTCTCCAAAGAAGACATAAAAATGGCTAACAAACACATGAAAAGATGCTCAGCATCACTCATTATTAGAGAAATGCAAATCAAAACCACAATGAGGTAGCACTTTACACCAGTCAGAATGGCTGCCATCCAAAAGTCTACAAGCAATAAATGCTGGAGAGGATGTGGAGAAAAGGGAACCCTCTTACACTGTTGGTGGGAATGCAAACTAGTACAGCCACTATGGAGTACAGTGTGGAGATTCCTTAAAAAACTGAAAATAGAACTCCCATACGACCCAGCAATCCCACTGCTGGGCATACACACCGAGGAAATCAGAATTGAAAGAGACACGGGTACCCCAGTGTTCATTGCCGCATTGTTTACAATAGCCAGGACATGGAAGCAACCTAGATACCCATCAACTGACGAATGGATAAGAAAGCTGTGGTACATATACACAATGGAATATTACTCAGCCATTAAAAAGAATTCATTTGAATCAGTTCTACTCAGGTGGACAGAACTGGAGCCTATTATCCAGAGTGAAGTAAGCCAGAGGAAAAACAATAATACAGTATACTAACGCATATATATGGAATTTAGAAAGATGGTAATGAGAACCCTGCATGCGAGACAGCAAAAGGAACGCAGACATATAGAACAGACTTGTGGACTCTGTGAAAGAGAGCAAGGGTGGGATGATATGGGAGAATGGCATTGAAACATGTTAATTATCATATGTGAAATCAATCGCCAGCCCAGGTTTGATGCTCAGGGCTGGTGCACCGAGATGACCCAGGGGGAGGAAATTGGGAGGGAGGAGGGAGAGGGGTTCTGGAACGGGAACATATGTATACCCATGGCAGATTCATGTCATTGTATGGCAAAACCAACACAATAAAGTAAAGAAAATTTTAAAAAGTATTTTAACAAAGAAAAAACATTTTTTTCTTTTCTTTTGCAAACTTTCGACCTGGCATATTGTGTTTATTTGCTGTTTAATGTTCTAAGAAAAATAACTTTTAAATTGTTAGCATGAATTTTATCTTTCATCTTTATATTGTGTAATGGTGGTTTTAAATGCAAATATAAGAGCATTATCTGCTATGCCAAATGACCAAAGTTATATAATTCATGTTTGATAGCTCATACATGTGTATGTATTACTTCTTAACCAGTACAATGGAAATTCTTCACAAAACTATATTGTTTCTATTTCACTTCTTAATTCACACACATTTTACCAAAACTTTTTACCTTTGACTTACTCAGTAAGCTTCCTTAATAAGGAAGAATGGAAACTAACACAGTATTGTAAATCAACTATACTTCAATTAAAAAATAAAATAAGAAAGTACTAAAGGGCAAAGAATCTACGAATTGCCCTATTTTTTAGCATATCATAATCTTTAGCATAAGCATCTGGCTTATAACAAGAGTTATAACACTCTTATAACAAGAGTGAAAAAAGGATATGATAGAGTTCTTTGGTTGGTAGTGCTTTTTCAAAAGTTGACTTTTTTCCTGCATTGAGGTGAGTTCCGAATGGAAGAGAAAGTGGCCTCGCTGGGCTGTCAGCAGCCCAGATTACTCAGGCACAGTCGTGGCAGCTTGACCTTGGCTTTGCTAGGAGTCTCGCTCAACCTCCACGTGTTGTGAGTCCACTGGAATTCCGTCCTTCTGGGGCTTGATAAACCTATACACAAATTGGGGCAGTGGCAAACTGGACCCATATATGTTGCGTATCTCCTCTGTTCACGGGCTTGCTCCATTGTCTCCTTAGACTTTATTTTAGAAGTTCAAAGATAAGATTATGAGAATTTAAAGACAGGGACATGGAGCATCAAACTAAAGTTAGGTCCCTTCTGAGTGCAGGGCCTATCTGAAAGAAAATGTTGCATGTCCATGAAGCTGCCCCTCATTACTATTTCTATTTAACATAACTCTGTACTTTTTGGGGTGGAGAGAGGGGATAGAGGAGGAGGAGGAGAATAAGAAATATGTGTGATAGACATTGAAGGAAAGGTACCAAATATCATTATTTATGATGTGATGTGATAATATACCCGAGGGAATGAACTGAAAAGTTACTAAAACTAATAACTCTAGGGAATCTAGTCAGATATAATAGTATATACAAAAATTAAGTTTTCTCAAATATCCACGATAACCAATTAAATAGAAAATTTTCATTCATAATAGCAATAAAAACTGTATCACTGTTAGTACCAATTCAGGAGCCATACTTTTCCTTTATACCTAGTCCATCCCTAGCCATGTTAACAGAGATCATCTGTCCCTGAACCACCTGACGCCATTAGAGATGGGGTAAGGGTCAAGAACAGAGAGGAGAGGCAGAAGATGATGTGAGCTTGTCAATAGGATGGATGTGAGGTGAGCACACTGGGGAAGTCTGCTGGAGGTTGTTAACTTTTTCCACACAAACAGTATATACCTACCTAGGAATGAAGCTAAGAGATCCACAAGTTCTCTCGTAAAGAAACTATGAATCTGTAAGAAACACTGAATAATGGAAAGCCATATTCCAGGATGGGAAACTTTAATATAGTGAACACATTGATTCTTCCCATCTTAATCTACTAATTTAAGGCAGAATTACTTAGAATCTGTTGTGCTTTAAAAAACAACAACTTTGACTAATCTCTTTAAAATTATTCCGAGAGAATAAACAAATGGAATTCCCTTTCCCCCACAAAAAAATGAAGGGAAAAAAATGAAGTGAGAAGCCTACTACCACTAGATATTAAAATTTATACTACATACTGAAGTAGTATGGCATTAATGCAAGAATAAACTGGTACATAAATTAAGCAATCATCCAAACTCTGGATTTGATCTCCATATACATATGAATATAGGGCAAGATTAAAGATGACATTTCACATCCATAGAGAATGGAAAGGTAATGTAGCAGATGGTGCTGAGACAGTTGACAATTGAAAACACATGAGATTTTCTTCATACTATATACTAAAATAGTTTCCTGTTAAGACTCAGATTTTATATTACTCCAAGAGAACTGTTGAGAACTAATAATAAGTATTTATCTGGTCTCAATGTAAAGAACTACTTCAGCATAAAAGCAAAGGCAGAAACCGTAAACAGAATTCAAAGGTGTTTGACAAACTGGGAAAAAATAATTGCAATTTATATGACAATGAGTAATTGTCTTCAGTATATATGAAGAACTTCCCAACTAAGTAAGAAAAAATGTGAATCCACAATAGGAAATGTGTACAAACAGTAATTTATTTAAAAGAAAGAAAAACCTAATAGTAAACTGGGAAAAGTTTGGCTTCATAATAATCAAAGAAATGGCAAACTGAATCATCATACCATTTTTGGACTATTTTATTGGCAAATATTTCTAATTAAAATTTTTTATTTACATGAATAGTACAACTAAAATAAAATATTTCTGTTTTAACTTGCATTAACCTAGTTTTGTATCTTTTTATGTTTCTTGGCTATTCCTGTTTTTTTTTTAATTAATTAATGTCTTCATACTCTTTGTCACCTTTTTTTGTTGCTTGTGTTGCTTATTATTAATTTGCAGATTATGGATATTCATGTTTGTCTTTTATATATATATTTTGCAAAGATCTTCTCCCAGACTATTAGTTACTTTTAAATTTGTTTATGGTGTCTGTGTTGTACAAAAGCTTTTTTATTTTGATTTGGCCTTATCTGTCAGTCATTTCCTATCTATCGTCTGGATTTTGTTACTTGCTTAAAATCTTCCTCCTCGGTCCAGATTATAAAAATACGCTCCCCTGTAGCAGTGGTTGGTCATCATTTTCTTATATTGTTGTATGTGTGTGTTTAGCACTTAGCTCTTTAATCCATTTAAATTTTATTTGTGTGGTCTGAGGTAGGGGTTTAGCCTTATTTCTAAAATATGTAAACAGTTGTTTTGAATTGAAGTCCTTTATTGATCATCTCATTCTTTTCATCATTGTTTAAATTATGTATTTTAATTGGAGGATAATTACTTCACAGTATTGTGATGGGTTTTCCATATATCAACATGAATTTGGCCACAGGTATACCTGTGTCCGCCCATCCGGAATCACCCGCTCACCTCCCTCCTCACCCCATCCCTCGGGGTTGTCCCAGGGCACCTGCTTTGGGTATCCTGCTTCATGCGTTGACCTTGCACTGGGTATCTGTTTTACATATGATGGGGGGTGCTTAGTCACGCAGTTGGGTCCAACTCTTTTGACCCCATGGACTGTAGCCCACAGGGTCCTCTGTCCAGGGGGATTCTCCAGGCACGAATACTGGAGTGGGTTGCCAGTGGGTTGCCATGCCCTCCTCCAGGGGATCTTCCCAACCCGGGGAGTGAACTCAGGTCTCCTGCATTGCAGATGGATTCTTTAACGTCTGAGCCACCAGGGAGGTCCTTACATATGGCATTATACATGTTTCTATGCTGTTTTCTCAAATCACCCCACCCTTGCCTTCTCCCACTGAGTTCAAAAGTCTGTGCTTTACATCTGTTTCTCCTTTGCTGCCCTGCATATAGGATTGTTGTTACCATCTTTTTAAATTCCACATTTGTGTGTTAATATACAGTATTTGTCTTTCTCTTTCTGACTTACTTCACTCTGCGTAATAGGCTCCAGGTTCATCCACCTCATTAGAACTGATTCACATGCGTTCCTTTTTATAGCTGAGGAATGTTGCATTGCATGTATGTACCACAGCTTTCTTAACCATTCATCTGCCAGTGGACATCGAGGTTGCTTCCATGTCCTGGCTGTTGTAAATAGTGCTCCATGTGTCTTTCAATTCTGGTTTCCTCAGGGTGTATGGCCAGCAGTGGGATTGCTAGGTCGTATGGCAAGTTCTATTCTCAATTTTTTAAGGAATCTCCACACTGTTCTCCATAGTGGCTGTACCAGTTTGCATTCCCACCAACAGTATAAGAGGGTTCCCTTGTCTTCACACCCTCTCCAACATTTATTATTTGTAGACTTTTTGCTGATGGTCATTCTGACCAGTGTGAGATGATACCTCATTGTGTTTTTGATTTACATTTCTCTAATAATGAGTGATGTTGAGCATCTTTTCATGTGTTTATTAGCCATCTGTATGTCTTCTTTGGAGAAATGTCTGTTTAGGTCTTTTGCCCACTTTGGGAAAAATAGCGTGCAGCATGGATCTGTAAGTCTCTTCTAGATTTCGTGTCACATCATTTAAAATACTGCTGTAAATTCACACTCATAGCTATTCTTTTTCTCAATTTTCTAGGCTATTTTTTCAAATTTTCTTTTCCAGTGAACTTGAAAATCAGCTTGTCAAGTTTCATTTTAAAATCCTGTTGGCAAGGATGTTTTAAAAGAGAATACTTGGTATGAGTGAGGTTGTTACAAAATGGGCAGTGTCATATACTGCTGAGATTTGTTGCATCAGTTTTCTAGAAGGCAATTTAATGATATGTATTAAGTGTCTTAAAAATATCCCTTGATCTACTACTTCCACCTTTAGTTTATCATAAGGAAATCTTCAGGAAGAGCATTTTTTTATATTAATGTTCAGCATGGTGTTACTTATGATAAGCAAAAAATGGGAAAGACTACAAATGTCCAACAATAGGAGCATGATTAAATAAATTCTAGCACATTAACATATCAAAATTCCTGTATAGGCATTCATAAATAAGGAAATAGCCATAATATAAGGTAAAATAGAAATAGGATACCATGTTTATGGCCAGATGGATGCTAGTATTTGAAAATTAAAGATAATATCTGTATTTTTATATGTGCATATATTAATTTGCTAGGGCTGCTTTTCAAAAAATATACTACATACTCCATTGCCTAAATGACAGAAATTTATTTTCTCACAGTTCTACAGCTTGGAAGTCTAAGATCAAAGTGTCAGCAGGTTTGGTTTCTCCTCAGACCTCTCTCCTTGGCTTGCAGATGGCCGTCCTCTCCTTGGCTTGCAGATGGCCGTCCTCTCACTGAGCCCCACCACAGGGCTTTTTCTCCATGCGCTCTCATCCCTAGTATCTCCTCGCCTTGTAATGACACCTGTCTTATTGGATCAGAGCCCCATCCTCATGACCTCCTTTAATCTTAATTACCTCTTTAAAGGCCCTGCCTCCAAATACAGTCACATTCTAAGGTACTGGGGGTTAACATTTCAAAATATGAATTTGGGAGGGATACACTTCAGTCTATAACATTGCATTAAAAAAAAAAACATAAGGAAGACTATCAAAATGTTAGTAGAGGTTTTCTGGGTGGTGGGATTCCAGGTAATTTTAATGTTTTTAATCATATTTTTATGTATTTACATATTTTCATCAGTGAGTATGTGTTACTTTTGTAGTCAGAAGAAAATGTTTCTATTTCAAAGGAAACTATTTCCACATTGCATATGAAGAGACAAGGCAGAGTGGGTGGGGCCGATACCTAAGCCTTCCACGCACGCCAGGACTCACTTGCTCTCACATGTAGCCACTAACTTCAGCAAAGTCCTGTTTCTGGGGTAGGTAGGGAGTGTAGTGATTCACCTGGTGCTTCTATTGAGTAAACCAAGAGTCCTAGAGAATCTAGAGAAAAGACGCCAAACCAAAAGTATATGTGTATATATTGTATGGTCCCACGTATAAACTATTCGAGATCTCAAAACCTCATGTATAATGACAGGAAGCAGATCCACAGTTCTCTGGGGCTGGGGAGGAATTAGAGAGTGGCATGAGGAAACTTCTGAGATTGAGGGAAAGGTTTGTTCTCTTGACTGTGCTAACAGTTTAATGGGTGTATACATACATCTAATGCATATTGTACATTTCAAATATGTGCAGTTTATTGTGTGTCAATTATACCCCAAGAAAGATGTTTAAAGATGGAAAGAAAGATTTCAATAGTGTTTTGGACACTATGGTATTACTTATTTATTAAAATAGTGATGTGAAGGCTGTGGTTTTGTGAATCAAATGAAATCTTTGATATTTGGAGGCTGTTGAAGCAAACTGCTGTATAAAATGTTTTGAGAGGGGGCCTTTAAATCCAATGGCCTATTCCTGCCCCATAATTCAGTGTAACAGGGTATGAGTGTGTCACTGATTTGAGTAAAATTAAGTGATTGTATGATGTCAGGTGCCTAGTAGGTGAACCAGTCTGGCGCACAGCGATTTTTTTGAATTTATTGGTTCATTAATATTGTGAAGATATGGGTATGTTTCTTTTATAGCTGCATTCGATACTTATCTTCTTAAGGACAGGAATCGGTTCAGTGCTACAAGAGAGAAATGTACTTAAAACTCACAACATTACCTGTGGCAAAATTATCATAAAAACTCCCTGGTACTCAAGCAGGGGATTGCTTCAATTCTGCCCTCATAATGACAGGAAATGGTTGTGGGTAAAGTTGTTTTCCATGAAGCTGTGATGAAATCAACTAAAATGGTAATAAAGTGGAGTGTAAAAGTGAGGGACTCAACTCAAGTGAGATGTAAAAGTGCAGAGGTGTTAGAATGTTCAAATTAGGATCTTCAGGAAATGATTCTGTAAAATATTAAATATGAATTGATTGAGTTCTCAGCTCAGAACTGTCAGCAGTCAGGCAGCTGGCTATGGGAGTGGTCTTGCCTACGCACTGCACCCCACCAGCATCCTGGCTGGGTGGCTTCCATTTCGCTAATGGCCAGAGAAGCTGGATAACAGAGAAATGGTCTTTGGTGGGGAATGATAATTTTGCAAAAGGGTTTGGAGCCCCATTTTCCTTCTTTCTTGCTCAAAACCAAGGAACTTGTCACCCCAGGAGTGTTATCGTATTTTTTCCAATGATCCTTTGATGAATTAATGTTCAGTAGATGCCTGTTACAGACAGTTGGAAGCACACCTCTGTAAAACCTCAGCGAGCTGTGGAAGCTCACTAAAATATATATCACCAGAGATATTTTTTGTATTATAGACATAACTTTATACTGAGACTATATTCCAAATGTCCCATCTGTTCCCTGCTTGCCACCGCTGCTGCCACCACTCTCCTGCACACCACCCCCATCTCCCCCGCACCGTTGTCTGTCGTGCCTGCCTGCTTTGCAGCGTCCCTGCCTCTTCTCTGGTCCTTTCCGTTGTTCTCCATTGTTCTCTTCTCTGTCAGAACACTCCTTTGCCCAAAGTCACTCACAGCCTTTCCATTGCTCTTAGGATCTCCACCATGGCCCTCAAGGCCCTGTATCATCTGATGCCTGTGTGTACCTGCTTCATCTTATGCCAGTCCCCATCTAGCTTTTTGTATTCACCATTCTCTCTGGAATACCTCTTACCTTGTCCTCATTCTTATTCCTATCACACCCTACCCGCTTTGTCTCCTTAACCTCCTATTGATCCTTTAAAATTGTTTAAATGTCACCTCTTAAGAAAAGTGTTGCCTGACCCTATACCACAGTTTGGGTTAAAGTTCTTTTTATGATGCTAATAAATCAGGTGTTTTTTTTTTCTTCAGAGTACTTAGCTTCATTTGTTCACATGGTTCCGTAATAGAAGAGTCTGTTTTGTTCCCTGCTATATTCCCAGCATGTGAAATCTCAATATTCAATAAATATTTACTGAATAGGTAGATAGACAGACAGTCCCATGGAAGGAAGAAATGATATGTTGCCTTCTGAAGACCAGATCAGTGCAGATTCTGGTTCTCACTCTGCTGCCAATTTACTGTGTAATAAAGAAGTCACAGTCTCTCTGAACTTCCAATTTCTCACCTATAAAATGAAAAAACTAACCTAATGATACATTCTTTTGATTTTAAACAGGTATCCTTTTGGTGTAGATAACCATGTTATATAGTTTAGGTTGTAACACATCATCCTTAGTGATCCAAGCAAGGCCTCCTCTTTTATTTATGTTTCCTCATCTTTGTTGAATCCCACCCCTGCTCCCCTCTCCTTATGACTGTCTCTAATATGTTTCATTACGTCCTTAAGGTGTATGTATGTTTGGAAACATATGTAATGTTGGGGGAGGGAGGGGTGTATATGTGTTTTAATCATCAATAATGTTTTAATGCCATAAGTCTTACTCTTTTTCATACTTTTCTCACCTAGTATTATGAGCACTATGTATAAGTACTATGTATCACCTAGTATTATGAGTACTATGAGCTGTACATCATTGTTTCTTAATGTTACTTAGTATTTCATCATAATAACTAAATATATTATTAGTTAATTTATAAAGTTCTTAATGTTTGCCAGACACTGTTCTAAGCTCTTTGCATATCATTTAGCCTTCATGACAGTCTTGTAAGGTAGGTACTGTTACTATCTCACCCATTCCATTCATTGCCCTGGTGATGGGGACCTAGGTCACCTTCAGCTTCTTGCTCTCAACAATGCTGCAGGGAGTTCCCTTGTGTCTGTCTCCTTTGAACCTTTTTACTGAGGCCTGTATTCTGTGTAGGATCCCTGAGAACTAAAGCGCTCACATCTTCAGCTTTGATCCACCCTGCCGTGCTGCCTCTCTGCAAGGCAGATGCCAGTTCACGCTCCCACCACCAGGCTTGCGCATCACAGAGCCTTTTCCTCCCTAAATCCACCCCCACACTTAATACATCTGTTCTACTCTTTGCCTTTATGATGGCCATAAAGTAGTATCTTGTTGTTATTTTAATTTGCATTTCCCTAATTCCTAGTGATTTTGGGGGGCCATTGCTGCTGCTACCACCCTAGTGCAAGGCACCACCATCCTTCTCACCACTGCTCTAGTCTTTCTATTCATGGGTCTCCCCACATCCTCTCTTGTTCTTCTTGTCCTCTATGCTCCAGCCAGAATAATATTTTTTTTAATAATTTTATTTATTTATGGTTGTTCTGAGTCTTCACTACTGCAAGGGCTTATCTTGCACCGGTAGTGAACGGGGGCTCCTCTTGGTTACAGCGCACAGTCTTCTCTTGTTTTGGAGCTCGGGGTCTAGGGCACGCAGGTTTCAGTAGTTTCAGTCCCCAGGTTCTAGAGCCCAGGCTCAGTAGTTGTGGTCCCCAGGCCTAGCTGCTCGGTGGCATGTGGGATCTTCCCAGACCAGGGATTGAATGTGTGTCTCCTGCATAGGCAGGCAGATTCTTTACCACTGAGCCACCAGGGGAGCCTCAGCCAGAACAATTGACTGGACCACTCCTCTGCTCACAATCACTCTTTAACCCACTGAAATGACAGATGTTCTGATGATGACCCATACTTGTATTTCTTGGATAATTGCTTCTTAGACATGATGTATTTTCTAAATAATTATTGGATTTGTTGACTAATATTTATTTTAGGGGGTTTACACCTATTTTCTTAGATAAAATGAGCCTATAAATTTCTTATCTTGTCTCTCAGTCATTTTATAACCAAAGTTATATTAAAATGACTTGAGAAGCTTGCTTTTTTTTTTTTCTGTTTTCTGGATCAATATATAATAAGCTATAAATTACCTATGCTTTGAACTAAGTGGTCCTCAAGGTTCTTTGCTAACTATAAATTCGATGACTTGATGAGCTGTTGTAGCTGTGAGTTTCTTACCAGTGCTTCACTGGTTGTGTGGATTAGTCGAGTCAATTCACGTCTATTCAAGACCTCAGTGATATCAGAAGGAATTAACCTACTATGGGCACAGAATGGTATGTTTTCCGTCCTGTGCCCATGGAAATGAGCTGAAACAGGAGTTCCATAGTCAACCCGTATCTATTTTTATTCATTTGTTTTATGAAACTTCAGCCACAAATATTTGGGTGTATAAATTCTATCATGGATTTCAAGGAACTCTTCTGGCTTCCCTCCCACCCTAGCTGATTTCCTAGCCTTTCCTTTCCTTCCTCATAGAAACATGCTGCTTTATTCTACTTCCTTCTCCTTTCCAGCTGTATTCTCCTTCTTGTCTGATTTTTATGACTCTAGCGGAGAATTGGATTCTTTGAGCCTAACGACCAATAGATTGCCAGAAAGGTTGGTTTTGGTAAAATTGGGTTGCAGAGAAGAAGGGGATTTGATCTCTGCAAATCTGGCAGGTGATAGAAAAGAAACTCCCCTGCTGGTGTGCAGTTTCATGGCAGAAAGGTTCTGGGTAGACACAGGCTCTGGGCGTCGACACCCAGTGGCTTCAGAGAACTTGGGTGATGCGGTCCTGTCAGTTTTAACTGCTTTGATAAGCTTTACATCATGATTCTCTGAATCCTCTTCTCAGAGTTAGGATGAAATCAGAATACGTGACATGGCTGTTCAGACGTCTCCCATTCTTCTTAGCACATGCTACTTGAAACTATAATAGTGATTGTCATATCATGTTATTTTTCTTTCTCATTTGGCTGAGGGTGTAGTGCATGCAGAGATTATTTGTCAGACAGTGGCTACCTGGCATCCACAGTCTATATAATGGCAGTTAAGCTGAGACCCAAAGACTGACAAACAAGCTATTAGATCTAAAAGGCAGGATTTCTTATGGTAGATTAGTTATAATAATTTTATATCTCAGTATCTTACATATGTGACATTTTGTATAATAAACAGTTAATTGCCTGCTTTTGACATTTGAAAGTTAATGTGAAGGGAGTTATAAAACAGACAACTATAAACATCACCTCCCAAAGTGGAGTGGTAAATGGCTATCAGCCTCTGGGAGGATACAACCTAATTATTCCTCACAGTGCACTCTGTACCTTTTTACCACCAGTTTGGGTTTCATTGTCTTTGATAAACAAGATAATTGATATAAATGAATGTGATTCTGTAAAATTGTTCCCCAATTGCAGGTTTTCATGTGAGAGGTATAATTTTCCTTATGGCACATTACTGTTAATCTTTAAATGGGTAGGTTGGTAATCTACCTTTCATAAGCAGACATTAGATGAGTCTTTCCTTACCAGAGCTGATAAAAACATTGGGTATATCAGGTCACAGGAAAAAATGACTAATGGTCACATTAATGAGCAAGGGCACATGGATTTTTGAGCGGGAGGTTTAGAGTTGGGAAAGTAAGGTAACTATCTTGGAGGTAAAAGGAGATGCAGTCCTCCTCAGGAAGAGGGCAGAGGCAGTGAAACATGTGCTGGAAAGGAAGGTCCACACCAGGTTTTCCCCTTCTTCCCCAGCCCTGGCTGTGATCATGTAAATGCTGACTTGGCCACCCTGGCTGACCTACAGGCTGAAGATCTCAAAGAAGCCCCATTGCTTTTCCTCTAAATAAGAGGGGAAAGCACACTGGGGCTTTGCTAAACCACCATTTTGTTCCTTAAATGAATGCTCTGTGTTCTCAATTCTCTGTTAGAAGTCTCTCTTTAGGAAATGTCAATGGCCGGTTAGGCAACAGAAACGTGCATGTATGTACTCAGCAGGGAAGTCTGGGGCAAGCTCATTGGCAATCTGCTTTGAGGAACCCATTTCTCTTTCTGTATAAAGTACAGCAAGGAAGAGTGAATGAAGAAAGTTGGCAGACACATAGGAGAGAGTATAAAATGGCGTGGCCATAACTAATTTTGGGGGAATGTTGTACTTAGCACTCAGAGTCTTGGTGGTTTAAAAAAAGTTATAATTAATAATTTTTGATTTGTCTAGGGCGCCAAATATTTAGTTTTAAAAAAGAATTTAAACTCACAGCAAGGGAAACCATCGTGAAATGAGATTTCTCCCCAGATAGTTCTCTTTGGCAGTATTATCACAGCTTTTCAAGCATCCAGGCTTGCTAAGGGTAGCTTGCTGTCCAGTTCAATGTCGTCTCTTCTCTGAACTGGTGCACTGCCTCCCTCCCCCTCTCTCACTCTTGAAAGGTTAGCCTTTCTTCAGAAGAGTACAGGTTTTTCCAGCAACATCTGTCAACTTGGCAACTAGCACACCCTAAGGAAATTATGAACATTTGAAGACCATCTAAATACTGTAGGGAACCTCTCTTTCCTCTCCTCTCCCCCGGCTCCTCCTCCTGCTTTCACCCAAGAAGAGGAGGGCACCCACAAGGCATTTATCACTGTCCATATCACTGATAAACTATAAGCCTATTTGTGTCTGTGATTTTTTTTAACGCACTTTGATTTGTTCACTCAATTGTGATGACTCATCAAACCTCAAATTAGTGACTGTCCTAGAAGGCAGGTTGTGGGCAGACCCTTTTGTTTAATGGAAAGGGACACCTAACCACTGTACTGTTAGCGCAGAGAGCCTTCTTTGCTCTAATAGCTCCCATGATCTTGATCTGATTCAGGAGGTCAGAAATTGCTGTACCCAGCAAATATCGACCAGAAGGAACTGCTTTCTTGGTTATTCTGAAACTGCCAGCTGCATATTACACTCGCAGGTGCTAATAGGTTTTTACTGGTCAGTAGAATTGTTATTGGTTCTTCCCTCCCCTGCCTCCTATCCATTTACAATTACAAGGTAGCTCATGAGAATAAAAGTCATCCTTCTTGTGTAAATACCCAGATTTCTGAAATGCTGGTCCCACCTACCCATACCATATTGGGAAGAGCCTGTCTCTTCATGGCTAGGGAAGTACCAAGCCTGGATATTGTAATTATGTGAAAATCTCGAGATGCTTTTATGAATATGATCGAATATATTTTTTCACTACTCATAAGAAGGCAGAGAGAAGAAGGGATTCTTTTCTCTATGAGTAAAGAAACCAAGTTACAGGGTGGTTAAACAGCCTCCTTGAGATTGCCTGGGAGATAGGTTATAGAACTGAGGTGAGCACTTCAGGTACCTTCTTTCCCATGGAGGTTCGAGCTGAAGGCAGGCAGGGTAGCACACATTTGCCCTCTCAGAATTACAGTACGTAGACATGATGAAGAGAGAGCTAGAGTTCAGAAACAAGATGCTTCCTAACTGTCAGGTCCCGGAATGTTCATAATAAAATTACATTTAAAAATACTCATAGCCATTTTTCATTTCCTGAAGCATTAAGTGTAAACCATTAAAAGAATAATTAATAGAGAGTAATAGCAGAAGGTGCTTTTTAAGCTTTCTTTTAGTGTATTTTCCCTTTTATTGTATCTTCCCTGGTGGCTCAGATGGTAAAAGCGTCTGCCTACAATGTGGGAGACCTGGGTTCGATCCCTGGGTTGGGAAGATCCCCTGGAGAAGGAAATGGCAGTCCACTCCAGTATTTTTGCCTGGAGAATCCCATGGACGGAGAAGCCTGGTAGGCTACAGTCCATGGGGTCGCAGAGTCGGACATGACTGAGTGACTTCCCTTTCTTAGTGTATTTTCATCAGACACTGTAAGCTTCCTGGAAAACACTGCATGATTCTTCAATCTAGATTAATTTTGGTCTCCATAGGTAGTATAAATTGTCCTTTTTCCTGAGGTTTTTTTTTTTTTTTCCCTCATAACTGCTTTACTTAGGCGTATGGGTAAAGTCATTCCAGGTCACTAGAAAGACTTCGATTGTCGGTCTTTGAAGCGAAGTAGACAGATTTCCCCAGGGACCCCAGTTTACCTGTTGGAATGTGCAGCCTCAGTCTGACCCAAGGGATTGCTCAACCCTGCGCTGGCCCCTCAGGCTAAGAGTAGGGGAGCCCAGGGAGCAAGTTTTCCCTTAGGCATCCTGTAGGGTTTGACTACAGTCTCAGTTCTGAAAGCTCAGTATTCACAAGTTAAGATTCACCTTTACCCATATGTTTCTTCTAAATTCCAGTCTCGCTCCCTCGAGATTTTCTGAGATTCTTTCCTTCTCACACGACTCAATTCAGAATGGTTTGTGGAAACTAAAACATGTGAGAATTTGGTATGGTCTCCCACATTTTTCTCTCTGCCTTCAAAATCTGTGGCAGGAAGTTTCTGCTAATGTGGAATTGTACTTGCCACAAATCTGACTGGGACATTTTCTGTAAAATGTACAAAGTTCCCCCCTTAATGTTTAAATGCCTCACTGCTGATAACTATTGTTAGTAAAAATGCAAATTTTAATAGTTATTGATACATTTCAAAAGACCATCATTCAAGATGTTAAGACTCAAGAGTTAGCCATTATTTTAGAATCATTCTGACTTAAAGTTTGAATCGGATACATCCTCCAGCTTAGAATAGAAAGAGGTTAACTACTACTTTGTTAAAGTGGTAGTTGAAAAAAACACAAAACGTTTCCTTGCAACCACAACTTCTTTTGCGGACCTTTAAAAAAAAAACATTTTGCACATCCTTTTTTCTGTGCTTAACATGAATGAGAAATATTCCCCCCAAACTGTGGTGACATCTCTGATCTTGAGTCACAAAACTGTTGTGGCATGACAAGACCTTTCAGCCAATAGTGTGGAACAAAAATAACTGTTAATTTCAACATCTTTTAGGACATAAGAAAAAAATAAATCCATGTAAAACTCTTATGATACTAGTCATAGAAAAAGATGCTCTTCACATTATAACTTTTAAATTGTTTTGAGAAAGAGTTTCCAAAACTTGCAAGACCAATTCCAATGACTCTTTACATGTTAGGTATTTTTCCCCATGTCAGCATGAATAACTTGTCCTAATGTAGGGGATAGATGTAAAGTCTTATTTCTCTGACAGATTATTTCCAGAGAAAAGGAAAAAAAAATCACCCCATTGAGATATTGCCTATTAGTTCAAACACAGAGTTAGATGTTTGGAATCTGTTTTTTCTGGCATCTGAGAATTCCTTTGTCTTAAATTTAAAGGCCTTACCTGCAGAATGAATCCATCTCTGATATACTGTAGTGGTTACTGCTATTAAACATCCAATGCTTGATTCTTTTTTTAAAGTTAATTTATTTTAATTGGAGGATAATTACTTTACAATATTGTGGTGGGTTTTGCCATACATCGACATGAATCAGCCATGGGTACACATGGGACCCCCATCCTGAACCGCCCCCCGCCTCCCTCCCCACCCCATCCCTCTGGGTTGTCCCAGAGCACCGGTTTTGTGTGCCCTGCTTCATGCAATGCTTGATCCTTTAAGGTCTTTTTGAATTTAAGATTTTCACAGCTAAAACCTCCAGCATGAATGCTGGAGTTTGAAAACTACTCATAAGAGGGTAAACCTCTTAAGCAGTTAGATCTGGAACATGCTTTGCCTCAAAGGCTTCAATGTAAGAGAGAAGTCACCTGGCGAACCTGCACACTTGGGAACCTCTAGCCCACTGCATCTCACCTTTGCCCCTGGGAACAGCCACCTCTGATTTCTCACCTCCGTTTTCTGGAAAACTGCCTTGTTCTCAGAAATGTTCAGAGCTATAGCTTTCCGAAGTTAGAAAATTTGCATATTTTGGGAGGAAGGAGAGCCTTAAAGTTTGGAAGAGTGCTAACCTCTTCCTATCACTGGCTAAACAGGACCCAGCATGATTGTGAGAGTCTTCATAATCTCAAGGTATGGCGTTATTTGGGCAACCTTTGGTGATGTCACAGTTGGAGCTATAACAAGAATGATGAGAACACTGAGATTATACTAACTGAAATGGACAAAAATGAAAACAAAGAAAAAAAGAAAAGAGGCTGTGAGTAATGGGTCTCCAGCATTCAAAAGGCATGGTCTATTTTCTTCCCATGCTCTTCCCCTGCAGACATGACTGAATCCTTTGGAACTGTGTTAGGAAGCAGCCTTTCCATAGAGCTGGAACTTGGAGATAATTTGGGAAAAGAAAAGTTTAAAAGCTTTTCTTTCAGCAATTGTGATGTAATGTACTATGTGATTGAAAAATGATTTTTTGATTAACATATAATTGATTTACAGTGTGTTAATTTCTGCCATATAGCAAAATGATTCAGTTATACATACACACACACTCTTTTAAAATATTCTTTTCCATTATGGTTATCACAAGATATTGAATATACTTCCCTGTGCTGTACAGTAGGACCTTGTTGTTTATCCATCCCATATATAATAGTGTACATATGCTAATCCAAATGCCTACTCCATCCATCTCCCTCTCTCCTGCCCACCTGGCAGCCACAAGTCTGTTCTCTTATGTCTATGAGTCTGTTTCTGTTTTATAAAAGTTCATGTGTCATATTTTAGATTCCACATATAAGTGATATCATATGGTATTGTCTTTCTCTTTCTGACTTACTTTACTTAGCGTGATAATCTCTAGTTCCATCCATGTTGCTGCATATACTGCATTATTTCCTTTCTTTTATGGCTAAGTAGTATTCCATTGTATATATAGTATCACATCTTTATCTGTTCATCTGTTGGTGGATGTTTAGGTTGTTTCCATTCTTGGCTATTGTGAATAGTGCTGCTGTGAACATAAGGGTGCATGTATCTTTTTAAATTATAGTTTTGTCCAGATATATGCTCAGGAGTGAGATTGCTAGATCATATGACAGCTCTGTTTTTAGTTTTTTGAGAAACCTCCATACTGTTTTCCATAGTCAACTGCACCAGGAAAAGTTATATTTTTTTCACTTTGATAGATAAAACCAGGAATGAATGTAATTTAGTACCATTGGTGAATACATTTTGGTAGCTTTTTGATCGTATCTAAGAAAGATGGGCTTGTGCTCTAATTAGCTATTGTTTTTTCACAGCTGTTCAGACGTAACAGCTGTGAATATTTTTTCCTTTGGAGTAAGTTGACAGAAGGTTGGATTGCAGTTGTTTGAAAGCTTGCTTGGTCAGCAACAGTTCCTATGTAGGCTTGGAGATAGGCCCCCTAGGGGGAGTCCCTTTTTTAAAAAAAAAAAAGTGCAGATCTGTAGGGGGACCATCTAGATGTGACCTTAAGTTGATAGTCCTAGTTGCTTCTTGAAGGAAATACTTTGTATCTCTGAAAATCTTAACAGCAGAGAAGAATCTAGCCTAAGACCATTAAGCCCTTGATGGCTGCGTGAACTGCTGTGCTGTTAGAAAACAATTTATAATGAAAATAGCCGGGGAAACATTGAATGAAGCCCTACACAAGCACTATTTTTGAAGATGACAATCCTCTGTAAGAGCCATTTCACTTTTAAAATCTGCTTCAAGTGGGTTTTTCCCCCCTATCTCTCAAAGGTGATCCCTGGAGATAGTTAAATAACATGTCAGTCTTATCTTTAAATATTGCTGGTACAGGTGGCCCTCAGGTCATGTCCTAGTGAAGTAATACTGCCTTTTAAAAAATTTATTACTCCTGAATTAAATTTATGGGCCAGCAGTTGGCCACCCCTGGTGCTGCGTAGCAACAGAGAACAGTAAAATTGTTTTCAGATCAGTTTTTCCCCAAGCCTGAGTCATCCCAATATTCATACACTTGCAGGATGTATACACTTTGTTAACATGCAATTTTTGCATTCAGAAGCAGCAAATTAAATTTGTCTGAGCAGAATTGCTGTGTGCACAGAGGGGGAAAAGTAATTTCTACCTAGGCACTTCCCTTTTGCCTTTACTCCTAACACAGGCTATTGTAAGAGGTACATAGCTGAAGGATAGCAAAGGAAAATGGGCAAGAAACAGACACGAGACGCTGGATTTTGGCAGTAAGGTTTTGTAAACAAAGTGACACAAATTGGGGCAGAAATTCCAGTGGGAAAAGGGAGGAAACTGGAAGACTGGAAATACAGCACAGAGCTGAGTCCCATCCAGATGGTGTTTTTAATAAATTTATCAGACGCATGTGAAAGATGGTAATGAACACTCAAATGGGGAGTGGCCTGGCCCCTACGGGAAGGAAAACAGTATGGCACCTTCTGTGTGTTGCTGTCAGTTAGAATCACTCTCTAATTTTTCCCAGGAAAAAAGATCATGGAGCTTATTCAGATCATCGAGTGATTATTAGGTAGTCCAACTAGGCAGGCTGAGGTTTGTGTTTCTGGGAAGAATAAATAACCGAATTACTTCCTCCTGAAATGAAGGAGGTGGCCCATATTAATAACCCCAGCAGTGACATTTAGAACATCTCTTCTGTACAGAACTCCTATAGTGTGACTAGAGCAGATAGCAATACCATCAGGCATAGAAGAGCTTCTGTAATCTTTAAAAGTCACATTATTATATACATTTTTCCTTTTCCCCATGTTTTCCCCCAAACAGTTTCCCTATCAGAAAATATTTTAGTCTGCCGTGAGTGATCAGACTTTCTATATGTGGGATAAACTTTTAGGGGAAGAGAAGTTGAAAGAGGTGAGGTCTTTATATAGTGCTTATAAAGCACCTCTTCTACAGTGGGCATATTTGTTTTCTTTTTAATGTTTAGGTCAAGACCCAGAGATTGATCATGCTTTACTTTTCTAAGAAAACTTTGCCTGAGAAAGCATTTTTTCTGCTTTATTCAGGAACTTTTAGATTTTCTAACTTTTGGTAAGGAGCTATGTTAAGCAAGGTTAAGTGCCATGACCTACATAGGCATGCTTTTCCAGCTCTGATTCATTCATTCAGCAGATATTTATTTAATACCTATTGTATGCTAGGCCCTCTTCTTTGTCAGTTGGGAATACAGAAGTGAAAAGAAAGAAAAGTTCCTGCCCTTATGAGACTCAGATGCTGAATCTGTTAGATCAGATTGAAGTACTAATTTGGATATTAAGAAGGGACACAGCACTGAAACTATGATCTCATCTTGGTTATTTACAGAAAGTCGTTATCCATGGACTTTGTGCCCAAGTCCCGACACTCTCTTCTTTCCACCTGTTGGCATCATTTCATTGTTATATTGTTACTTTGACTGATTATTTTAAAAATAGGAACAAGAATTTTAAAAAGTGGTGATCTTCAGATTTTCTACCTTATGAAGTAAATACAGTTGCTTGTCAAGTTGCTAGTAGAGTTCTAGCAAAAGCACTTTCTTGAAAGAAACTTCGGGAGTTTGGGTAGGTTTCATAATACAGTTCATCTCAGTGTATTACATGCTACATGTCTGTTGGGCGCCCTTTGTAGATTCAGACTTTGGCTGGAAGTATTAATGAATAATTATGTCAGTATCAAAGCAGAGGGACATCCCTGGTGGTCCAATAGTTAAGACTCTAAGCTTCCAGTGTGAGGGGTGCAGATTTGATTCTTTCATGGTCAGGGGACCCAAATCCCACATGTGCTGGTATGGTCAAAAATAAACAAACTGAGTTTAAAATTAAATATATATATTTATATATATATAAAGTTGAAACCATAGAATACTCTTCTCCAGCACACAGATGTAAGATTTTTTGTTAAGGCAACGTTCTTGAATGTAGCATATATTAGACAACCTTAAGATTCCAGAGGGTCAAAGGGGGTGGTATTACTAGGGCAGTTTTGCTTAGAGAAAATATTGAAGGCTGAAAGAATCTTCTTTAATAAATATTTATAAATATGTCTTTAGAAAAGGAGTTCTGAGTGCTTTTCCCAGCCTTGTTTCCCAAAGAGCTGGAAACCATGTCACTAATGATTTTATGATTATCTCTGATGCTCCTGTACTAATTGACTACTAGTTAAAATCAGATCATCTAGGGATAAAACTGTGAAGCAGTAAGATAGTTTAGGAGGAAATTGACAGACTTGGGGAGAATCAACAAGGACAGCTATTAAGACCTATTAGATACTATAGAGCACATCAGTAAGCTAAAGAATTCTGAAAGGTTTACCCTTTCAAGCCCCCTGAATTGCTTTCCATTTTTCTGGTTTTCATAAAAAGTGTTAAAATATATAGAATTAAAGAAAAACACCAGTATTCCATGTTTGTGAAAGAACATACAGAACATATCTGTAACATTTGGAGAACAAGAACACTTGCATGCTCACCAGCTTGAGAAATAGAACATCACCAAATCTTTTTTTTTTAAGTTTTTTTTTTTTCTTTAATGTGGACCATTTTTAAAGACTATATTGAATTCATTATAATACTGCTTCTGTTTTATGTTTTGGGTTTTTGGCCAAGAGGCTTATGAGATCTTAGCTCCCCAACCAGGAATCGAATCCATGCCCACTGGGCCACAAGGGCCAGCACTAGCAAACTTTGAAAGTCCTTGCTCTGTCCCTCCCCCAGTTGCATCCCTGCTATCTTCCTATCCAGAGGTCACCATTCATCTGAATCTGTGTTTACTACCTCCTAGCTTTCCTTTCTGATCTTGCCACAGAGGTGAGATTCGCTAGGTGTCTATCACTAAACAACAGAAGTAGACTTATACCCTTTGTGTTTTTCTGACTTGTTTTTCTTAACCAATTTTCTTCATGAGATTGACCCTGACTGATATGCAGGGCTACAGTTCACTTATTTTCAATACTGGGTAGTTTTTGTTTGATAGTAAAATTTTAAAACTCAGTGTACAGGTTGAATAGTAGATGGAACAAACCTGGAGAAAAGTAGTGAACACAAATAGTAATTTTAATAAATTTCCCAGAATGCTTCAAAAAGAAGTAAAGAGGGAAAAAATGAAAGGAAGGTTAAGAAACAGAGAATAGGATGGGAAGTGCTAACAGAGATCTAGTGGGAATTCTAGAAAAAGGAAAAACAGAAAATGAGGGAGAATCAGTACTCACAGAAACAATGGTTAAAAATGTTTCAGACTTGATAAAGCCATAAATGTTTATATTCAGTCCTGAGCAGGATAAATTTAGTCTACATATAGGTACAATATGGGGCTTCCCAGGTGACTGAGAGTAAAGAATCCTGCCAGAGCCACAGGAGACATAGGTTCAATCCCTGGATTGGGAAGACCCCCTGGAGGAGGAAATGGCAACCAACTCTAGTATTCTTGCTAGGATAATCCCACAGACAGAGGAGTCGGTCAGGGTATAATCCATGGGGTCGCAAAGAGTCAGATACAACTGAAGCGACAGAGCACGTATGCATGCGTAACATAAATTGCAAAACACCAAGATCAAAAAGAAACCTTAAAATTAACTGTAGAGAAAAAAAATTACAGCTGTTAGAGGGATAGCAGACTGTAACAGACATAATGGTAGAAGCCAAAGACTATGCAAAAGTATCTTCAAAGTGCTAGGAAAAACATCTTTTCACTTAGAGTTCTGTATCCAACTAAACTATTTCTCAAGAGTGGTGGCAAAATATACTTTCAAACAAAGACTGTGCTGATGGATGTGTCTTAAAAGGAAGTTGAACCAGGAAGAAAGGAGGGTTAGGATTGAATAAACTGATGAATGTGAATAAGTTTTGACTATGTAAGGTCATAATGACTGATTTTGAGAGTATAAAACAAGGTAGAAGTGAAATGTTAAGTAAGAAAAACAAGCCAAGAGGCTGATGATTTATATGAAAATGTGTTAATATCTTTTATATTGTTCAGGAGAAGGGAACATGGGATTTTTAGTTTTAGTCATTTTTAAGTCTGGCATGCATATCTAAAATTTAGTAAAAGAACAGAGACAGAATGAAGTACTTGAACAGCATCATCTTTTAGGATTTTTAAATAGCTCAGCTGGAATTCCATCCCCTCCACTAGCTTTGTTTGTAGTAATGCTTGAGGCCCACTCGACTTCACACTCCAGGACGTCTGGCTCTAGGTGAGTGACAGCACCACTGTGGTTACCTGGGTCATACAGACCTTTTGTGTATGGTTGTTCTGTGTATTTTTGCCACCTCTTCTTAATCTTTTCTGCTTCTGTTAGGTCCTTACCTGTCCTGTATTGTGCCCATCCTTGTATCAAATGTTCCCTTGATATTTCCAATTTTCTTGAAGAGATCTCTTGTCTTTCTCATTCTCTTGTTTTCCTCTACTTATTTGCATTGTTTATTGAAGAAGCCCTTCTTATCTCTCCTTGTTGTTCTCTGGAATTCCACATTTAGTTGGGTATATCTTTCCCTTTTCCTCCCTTGCTTTTCGCTTCTCTTCTTTTCTCAGCTGTTTGTAAAGCCTCCTCAGACAACCACTTTACCTTCTCCTGTTTCTTTTTCTTGGGGATGGTTTTGATCACTGTCTCCTATACAGTGTTAGGAACCTCTGTCCATAGTTCTTCAGGCAATATGTCTACCAGGTTTAAGCCCTTGAATATATATGTCACTTAGTGACTAAACAAAAACCACATAGAAATAGAATAAAGGAATTTCAATCCACTAGAAAATAGAAACAGAGTGGATAGAGAGGTAGGGGAAGCAGCAAAGGAAAAGTCTTGTTAAGTAGAAGTAAAAGTGAATTAGTATACACCTTGGTAATAGCAATTAATATAAGTCGTATAAATCTGCCAGTTAAAAGACAAAGGACACTGAATTTTTAAAAAATCTAGTTATGTGTTATTCACAAGAGATCAGAAAAAGACAAGGGTGATGCTAAGGATATAGTAGCCAAAATAAAGGTGCTATATTTATTTAACATCAGACAATGTGGATTTTAGGGCAAAGGCATTACTTGAAATAAGGAATGACAGTGCACCATGATAAAAGGTTCAGTCTATCAGTTGGATGTAATTCTAAAATGATATATGTGAAGTGATGTGGCCTCACAGTATATAAAGCAAAGATTGACAGAATTACAAGGAGAAATTGACAGATCTATAGTCATAGTGGAAAACTTAAATAAACCTCTCCCATTAATTAGCAAGCATATAAGTGATGTGAACAGCACAATAAGTTTGATATAGTAGATCTATATAGAACCATACATCTCCCAAATTAGAGAATACACATTCTCTTCAGGAACATGTAAAATATTAATAAGAACCCTGTACTGGACCACAGAAAAGCACATCGCATCAAATTCTCCAATGACTTTGTATCATACAGAATATACTTTTTTTTATCCATATTGCAATATAATTAATTTGAAAAGTTAAAAAACCTTCTTATGAATAATTTATGAATCAAAGAAAACTTCTGATGGAAATTAGAAAATACTTAGATGCAATCAGCTTTTAAAACACTTTGTATAAGAAAACACCCAGCTGGAGGGACATTCTACACCATACCTGACTAATACTGTTCAAAACACTATATCAAAACTTAAAGAAAAAGCAGGAATTAGAAGTAAAATATTAGCTTTAAATGCATTTATCAGAAAAAAAGAAAAAAATTAATGAGTTAAGCATTTGCTTAAAATATTTGGAAAAAATAGAATAAGTCCAAAGGAACAGAAGGAAGAAATAATAAAAAGAACTGATTTAGTGAAGTATGAAATAAAGAATCAACAAAATAAAAAACTGATTTCTTGAAAACACTAATAACATGTATAGAACTGATCAAATAAGAAAGAAAAGGAGCAAATAAAATACTTGGAATGATAATGAGAACAAACATGTATAGAACTGATCAAGTAAGAAAGAAAAGGAACAAGTGAAATACTTGGAATGATAATGAGAACATACTGTGATAAGGTTTACGCTGCTATGTTTGAAAACTTAAACAAAATGAAAAATTTTCCTGAAGGAACCAAGGCTAACTGAGGTTAATTTTCAAGGAAATAAGAAGGGGAAGGAGAAGTATTCATTTTGTCAGATTTTATGATACTATAAAATTATGGTCATTAAAACAGCATGGTAACAGTACAAGGCTAGGCAAATTAAGGAAACAGAATACAGACGTTAGGAAGAGATTCAGATATTGTGAAAACCCTATATATGACTAAAGTAACATTAATTAGTGGGGGAAAAGATGGACTGTTCGTTAAATGGTGCTGGGGAAATCAGCTAACCTTATGAATAAAAGATGAAAGTAGATCTGTATTTCATAGCATACCAAAAATAAATCTTAAATAGATTAAAGACCCAAACATGAAAAGCAAAATTTGAAAACTTTTAGGAGAAAATATAGGAAGATATCTTTATACATTTGGGGTAGGAAAGAATTTATAAACATGAAAGGGAAAGCACAAATCACATAGAAGGAAAGATTAAATATTTCAACTCAGTACATTAACCAAGAAAGGACTGACATCCTGCCAGTGAGGTAACTCATAGCCACAAGTACAATTTCATCTGTGTGTGTGTGTATAAATATATACACGTATATGTCTTATGTATTCCTTGAAGAAACTCTTACCTATGTATACAAGAAGACACCTTTGTTTGTAATCACAAAGAAAACACTGGTAACCATCTAAATGTTCCTTTGGTATATTTATATATCGAAAGATTTTATATACTTTATACCAGTGAACTAGATTTATCTCTCTATTGAATGTTCCTGCATCCTGGTTTACTGTTTATGGTAGATGTCAATATTGTTGACCGCACATTCCCTTTCTTCTCCTGTGCACACATTAAGTTAATTCTCTCCCACCCCCTTTGAAGTTAGGTAAGGCTCAGTGACCTGCCTTAGTCAACAAAATGTGAGCAGAGTGACGTGTATTGCTTTGGGGGAGGAGTTTTAAGAGCCACTGCCCAGTTCAGTCACTGCTGCTGTGATTGAAGAAGCACAAAAAGAATCAGTGCAAAGCTTCCGTCACTAGGTTTCCTGTGTAATGCAATGCTGAGAGCCACCTTGCTGATCATCATTGAATGCATATCGTGGGTGAAAAGTAAATGTGTGCTGTTTAAGCAGCTGGGAGAATGGAAGCTGTCTTGCTGCTGCAGCCTGAACTACCCACTCCGTGTGATTTTATGTCTCAGCTCAGTTTACTGTGCATCTTGTACCACTTCCTGTAGTTCTCTCTTCCAAACCACAGAATACTTCTCTTTCTTGGTGAGATGGAGGTATTGTTACTAAGTCTCTAAATATGGTCCTTTATTTCTTCTCCTTTCAAAGTCAGGTGGCAGCTTTTCTCTGCTAGGAAACCATCCTCACAGGTTTTTTCAGCAGCGTTTTTGCTTGTTGCTTTGGAGTTAAGCTTCATACTCAGGGGATTCGTGGCCAGAAAACCCATCCTCTCACTCCCTTCTTCCCTTCCTCTCTTCCTTATCTGTGGATGGCTGTCCTTATCTGCAGAGAGTACAGCAAGTAATGAAGGTGTATGAGATGAGGGCTTGAGAACAGGCATGCCCAACTTTGGAAAGTGTATGCATTGCTTAGAAGAGACGTGGAAGATGATTTACTCCCCATCATTATGCAGTTAGAAATGTTTTGGCATGATAGTAGTTCACCCTCTCTCTTTGCATAGAGTATAATGTACTGAAAAGTACAGTGTATATCTAATAGGCAATTGTCTTTTTTTTTCAATCTACTTTAAAATTACATAAAGTAAGCTACATATCTTGAATGTAAGTAGCTAAGGTTAATTGTAGATTTTTGTTAAATATGTTAAATATCTGAAGAAAATTCCAGCACTGGTAAATGCACAAAAAAAGTTCCAGTGGACCTAAAAGACTCTCATCTTTCATCGTTCTCTTCTCAGTGTTTTCAGAATCTGCATCATTTTTGAACAGCTATTATTTTGTAGAAACCCTAGACTTTTATAAATGAACAGGTTGATATAGACTTGAAGCATATATAGAGACATGAAATCAAAACAGAACTGATGTTTCAAAATGCAGCAGTTCTTGAACAAAGAGATGAGCCTATGTGTTGAAATGCTCAGGATAGCAAACAAACAAGGGAAATGCATCATGGCTGAAGACAGCGGTATATTCTGAAAGGGATTGTTTCCATGTTCTGGGTTTTTTTCCTACTTTATGAATTCTAAAATACTAAATAATACATAAATTCTAAATTATATAAATATATAAATTTATATAAATTCTAAATATATAAATATATATATATATATATATTGCTTTTTTAAACAAATGTGCTACATTTATTAAGTGAAATAAATACATACAGGTTCTAGGCCCCACTTCAGACTTCCCAACCTGGGGATCCGGCAAAGGGACTGGGAATCCCCAGGGAATCTAATGTTGACGATTCCAGTGGGATTTGATTACAGAACTTTCACAGAACTGGGGGAAACAGAGACTCTTGGAGGGCACAAACAAAGCCTTGTGTGAACCAGGGCCCAGGGGAAAGGAACAGTGACCCCACAGGAGACTGAGCCATACCTGCCTGTGAATGTTTGAAGGTCTCCTGTGGAGGTGTGGGTCGACTGTGTCCTGCCATGGAGACAGGGCACTGGCAGCAACAGTCCTGGGAGGTGGGTGTTGGCCCAAGTTCCCTTGGAGGTCACCATTAGCCCTACCAGGACTGGGTTGTCTCAGACCAGACAACTAACAAGGAGGGAGCACAGCCCCACCCGTCACCAGACAATTGGATTAAAGGTTTACTGAGTCTGGCTCTGCCAGCCAGAGTAAGACCCAGTATTCCCCACAGCCAGTCCCTCCCATCAGGAAGCTTGCATAAGCCTCTTATCCTCATCCATCAGAGGGCAGATAGACAAAGAACTACAGTCCCACAGCCTCCAGAACAAAAACCACAATCATAGAAAGCTAACCAAAATGATCACATGGATCATAGCCTTGTCATAGTGACAAAAAGAAAGAAAGTGAGGTCGCTCAGTCATGTCCATCTATTTATGACCCCATGGACTGTAGCCCACCAGGCTCCTTCATCCATGGAATTTTCTAGGTAAGAGGTCTAGAGTGGGCTGCCATTTCCTTCTCCAGGGGATCCTCCAGACCCAGGGATCTAACCCAGGTCTCCCACATTGCAGGCAGACGCTTTACCATCTGAGCCACCAGGGAATCCTGTCATAGTGAAGGGGCTTGCTATAAGCCATGCTGTGCAGAGCCACCCAACACAGATGGGTCATGGTGGAGAGTTGTGACAAAAATATGGTCCATTGGAGAAGGGAATGGCAAACCACTTCAGTATTCTTGCCTCAAGAACCCCATGAACAGTATGAAAAAGCAAAAAGATATGACACTGGAAGATGAACCCCCTAGGTCAGAATGGGTCCAGTATGATACTGGGCAAAAGTGGAGAAATAGCTCCAGGAAGAGGGCTGGGCCAAAACAGAAATAATGCCCAGTTTTGGATGTGTCTGGTGGTGAAAGTAAAGTCTGATGCTATAAACAACAATACTGTATAGGAACCTGGAATGTTAGATCCATGAATCAAGGTAAATTAGACGTAGTCATACAGGAGATGGCAAGGTTGAATGTAGACATCTTAGGAATCAGTGAATTAAAATGTATGAGAATGAATGGGTGAATTTAATTCAGATGACCATTGTATCTACTACTACTGTGGGCAAGAATCCCTTAGAAGGAAATGGAGTAGCTCTCATAGTCAGCAAAGGAGTCCAGAGGAGTCCAGCTGAGGTTGCAGTACTTGGGTGCAACCTCAAAAAGAGTGGAATGATCTTGGTTAATTTCCGAGGCAAACCATTCAACATCAGAGTAATCCAGGACTGTGTCCCAACCACTGACGCCAAAGAAGCTGAAGTTGACAGTTCTGTGAAGCCCTACAAAACCTTCTAGAACTAACACCAAAAAAAAGATGTTCTTTTTATCATGGGGATTGAAATGCAAAAGTAAGAAGTCAAGAGATACCAGGTGTGTAACAGGCAAGTTTAGCCTGAGAGTACAAAATAAAGCAGGGCAAAGGATAACAGAGTTTTGTCAAGACAACACACTGGTCATAGGAAACACTCTCTTCGAACAATACAAGAGACAACTCTACACAAGGACATCACCGAATGGTCAATACCAAAATCAGATTGATTATAGTCTTTGCAGCTGAAGATGGAGAAGCTCTATACAGTCAGCAAAAACAAGACCTGGAGCTGACTGTGGCTCAGATCAGGAGCTCCTTATTGCAAACTTCAGGCTTAAATTGAAGAAAGTAGGGAAAACCACTAGGCCATTCAGCTATGACATAAATCAAATCCCTGCTGATTATACAGTGGAGAGGAGGAATAGATTCAAGGGATTATGTCTGGTAGATAGGATGCCTAAAGTCCCTAACACTGTACAGGAGGCAGTGACCAAAACCATCCCCAAGAAAAAGAAATGTGAGAAGGCCAAAGTGGCTGTGAGGAGGCCTTACAAACAGCTGAGGGAGGAAAAAAGGTGAAAGGCGAGGGAGGAAGGGAGAGATGCACCCAGCTGAGTGCAGAGTCCCGAGGACAGCAGGAAGAGATACAAAGGCCTTCTTCAATGAACAATGCAAAGAGCTAAAAGAAAATAATGGAATGGGAAAGACTAAAGATCTCTTCAAGAAAATTGGAGGTATCAAGGGAACATTTCATGCAAGGATGGGCATGATAAAGAAAAGAAATGGTAAGGACCTAACAAAAGCAGAAAAGATTAAGAAGAGGTATTCTGTGTATTCGGCAAGAATACACAGAAGAGTTGTACAAAAAATTTCTTAATGATCCAGATAACCACAATGATGTGATCCCTCACCTAGAGCCAGACATCCTGGAGTGTGAAGTCAGGTGGACCTTAGAAAGCATTACTATGAACAAAGCTAGTGGAAGTGATGGCATTCCAGCTGAGCTATTTAAAATCCTAAAAAATGGTACTGTTAAAGTGCTGCATTCAATATGTCAGCAGATTTTTTAAAAACTCAGCAGTGGTCACAGAACTGGAAAAGGTCAGTTTTCATTCCAATCCCTAAGAAAGGCAATGCCAAACAGTGTTCAAACTACTGTACAACTGTGCTCATTTCACATCCTAGCAAGATAATGCTAGGCTAAAATTTCTTCAAGCTAGGCTTCAGGAGTACTTGAATCAAGAACTTCCAGATGTACAAGCTGGGTTCAGAAAAGGCAAAGGAACCAGAGATCACAACATCTGTTGGATCATAGAGAAAGCAAGGGAATTCCAGAGAAACATCTACTTCTGCTTCATTGACTACGCTATAGCCTTTGACTATGTGGATCACAACAAACTGTGGAAAATTCTTAAAGAAATGGGAATACCAAACCACCTTACCTATCTCTTGAGAAACCTGTATGCAGGCCAGGAAAGCAGCAGTTAGAACTGGACATGGAACAACAGACTGGTTGGGAAAATTGGGAACAAAGTACATGAAGGCTGTATATTGTCATCCTGTTATTTAACTCATATACAGAGTACATCATGCAAAATGCCAGGCTGGATGAATCACTAAATGAGAGTCAAGATTGCCAAAAGAAATATCAACAATGTCAGATATACAGATGCTGCTGCTCTAATAGCAGAAAGTGAAGAGAAATTAAAGAGCCTCTTGATCAGGGTGAAAGAGGAGAGTGAAAAATCTGGCCTAAAATTCAACATCCAGAAAACTAAGATCATGGCATCCAGTCCCAACACTTCATGGCAAATAGATGGAGAAAAAATGTAAACAGTGACAGACTATTTTCTTGGGCTCCAGAATCACTGTAGACAGTGATTGCAGTCATGAAAGTAAAAGATGCTTCTCCCTTGAAAGAAAAGCTATGACAAACCTAGACAGCGTATTAAAGAGCAGAGACATCACTTTGCCACAGTGGTCCATATAGTTCAGTTCAGTTGCTCAGTTGTGTCTGACTCTTTGAGATGCCATGGACTGCAGCACACCAGGCCTCCCTGTCCATCACCAACTCCTGGAATTTACCCAAACTCATGTCCATTGAGTCAGTGATGCCATCCAACCATCTCATCATCTGTCGTCCCCTTCTCCTCTTGCCCTCAATCTTTCCCAGCATCAGGGTTTTTTTTAAATGAGTCAGCTCTTTGCATCAGGTGGCCAAAGTATTGGAGTTTCACCTTCAGCATCAGTTCTTTCAACGAACTCTCAGGACTGATCTCCTTTAGGATGGACTGGTTGGATCTCCTTGCAGTCCAAGGGACTCTCAAGAGTCTTCTCCAACACCACAGTTCAAAAGCATCAATTCTTCAGTGCTCAGCTTTCTTTATAGTCCAACTCTCACATCCATGCATGACTACTGGAAAAACCATAGCCTTGATGGGAAGGACCTTTGTTGGCAAAGTAATGTCTCTGCTTTTTAATATGCTGTCTAGGTTGGCCATAACTTTCCTTACAAGGAGTAAGCTGCTTTTAATTTTCTGGCTGTAGTCACCATATGGTCCGTATGGTCAAAGCTATGTTTTTTCCAGTAGTCATAGATGGATGGGAGAACGGGACCAAGCTGAGCAACAGAAAATTGATGCTTTTGAATTGTGGTGCAAGGAGCTCGAACCAGTCAATCCTAAAGGAAATCAACCCTGAATATTCATTGGAAGGACTGAAGCTGAAGCTCCAATATTTTGGCCTCCTGATGCAAATAGCCAGCTCACTGGAAAAGACCCTGATTTTGGGAAAGACTGATGGTGAGAGGAGAAGGGGATGACAGAGGATGCGAATGTTGGATGGCATCACCAACTCAATGGACATGAGTTTGAGCAAACTCCGGGATATACTGAAGGGCAGGGAAGCCTGGCGGGGTGCAGTCTATAGGGTCGCAAAGAGTTGGACACGACTTAGCGAATGAGCAACAACAACAATAAATATGTATTGTTTAGAGAATACTAATAAAACAAGTGCCCGTGTACCTATTGCCTCACTTGAGAAGAGAATATGACCAGAAGTTGAAGCCCTTCCAGGATTTCATCTTGGAAATGAAATTAATTAATGTTTAGACACATTGGTAGGGGTCCCTCTAAGATTTCATATTCCTCTTTCACATACAAGTGAACATAAATTTTGTGTAATAATTCCCTGGATTTCCTTTTTATTTTACATTTATATATGTACCCCTAAACAAGTTGTATTTTTCGTTTTGACATTTTGAAAAACTTTGTGTAAATGAAATCCTACTCTATTTTTCCACGTCTTACTCTTTTCACTCAGCATTGCTTTTTGATTCATCCATTTGGATATAGCCATGGTCTATTAATGTCACCACTGTGTGATTTCCCACTGTAGTAATATTTTGCAGTGTATGTATCCATTCTATATTTTATAGGGTATCATGTTTCTTTATAATAAAATTCTTTAGTGTTAATTGTTGCATATGATTTGGTTTATTTCAGCCTTAGGTTCAACTTTTTAAAAAACTGTTTGACGTGTGTTTTATGTGTTCATATCTTGAGATAGTCGAGGTGCTCTAATTTTTGTCTTATTGTTGATAGTAATTAGTTAATTTTGTTTGTCGCAAACTACTGGGATATATTTGGCTTCTTGATGCTGAATCTTATGTTGGATTCACAGTTCCCATGGAGAACGTTGCAACAATTGCCGATTGTGCCAGTGTGATCGAAGGAGTCAGTCGGAGCCGAAACGCCCTGCTGAACGGGGACACTAAGAACTATGACTGGGATTCTGGTTACACGTGTCATCAGCTAGGAAGTGGTGCGATTGTGGTTCAGCTGGCACAGCCCTACATGATCGGGTCAATACGGTAAGAAGATTCCCTTTCGTTTATTACTTTTAAAATGGAAGACGCATGTGTAGATTGTGTTTTGGTACATTGGCGATCCCAGTAACTTCAGTGAAGATCCTCTTCTGTTCTTTCCTCTAAGTGTTGAGAGGAGGGAGTGGAAAAGGAGGGACAAAGTTATACAAGGTGCTTGTTTGGATTTTCTGGTGATGAGATGAACCAAAATTAGACTTGCGGAGGGACTAGATGCAATTTGTGGAGGGAAAGGACCAGGTCTCTCCATGGGTATGGCTTACCTCCAACTCATGTCTCAGTTTGTTCTGGTTAGGGACTTACAGGATAATGTCAAAAGAGGCTGTATGGAATTGAAACTCATTTTCAACTCAAGTAAATGACGTTATATATGAACCAAACAGATCTGAATATGAAACCTGGTACTAAAAGATCTTTTTAATAATCTTTAGTGTCTGGACTTTTGGTTGTTTTCATTTTGTTTTGGTTTGCCTTAAGATGGGAACTTAAGTCCAATATTGCTTGATTTGTAGGATCATATGATTTTAAAATGTAAGACTGATGGCATCCCCCAGAGGATATACTTTAATTAAGAGCCATCTGCATCTTCAATAGGCTTCCCTTTTTTTCCCAAAGTTCTAAGAGGTCTCTGAAAGATTAATGTTGTATACACACACACACAACATTAATATATATATATATATATATATATATATATATATAAAACATAAAAATATTTTACATTATATTTTACCTGCCAGAGCTGGAGATATTGGTAAGACATGTCTGCCTTCCCCTCATTGTTCTCTACCACAGTTGCCTTATTGTTTCCTGTTCTCATTTTATTTTAAAGTTAGAATTTGTAACAAAAGAATTAGCACAGAAAATAAGGTATAGTTGTTGTTTGGTCGCCCAGTCGTGTCTGACTCTTTGTGACCCCATGGACTGCAGCACCCCAGGCCTCCCTGTCCCTCACATCTCTCAAAGTTTGCCCAAGCTCCTGTTCATTGCATCAGTGTTGTCACCCAGCCATCTCACCCTCTGACTCCCTCTTGTTCTTCTGCCCTCAATCTTTCCTAGCATCAGGGACTTTTCCAACGATTCAGCCATTCACATCAGATGACCAAAATACCAGAGCTTAAGCCTTACCGTCAGTCCTTCCAATGAGTATTCAGGGTTGATTTCCCTTAAGACTGACTGATTTGATCTCCTTGCTGTCCAAGGGACTTTCAGGAGTCTTCTCCAACACCACAGTTTGAAGGCATCAATTCTTTGGGACCGTCCAGCTCACACAACCGTACATGGCCACTAGGAAGACCATAACCTTGACTGTACAGATCTTTGTCATGAGAGTAATGTCTCTGCTTTTCAACATACTGTCTAGGTTTGTCATAGCTTTCTTGCCATGAAGCAGTTGCCTTCTGATTTCATGGCTGCAGTCACCATCTGCAGTGATTTTAGAGTCCAAGAAGAGGAAATCTGTCACTACTTCCACCTTTTCCCCTTCTGCTTACCATGTAATGGTAATACATGGTATTACCAAGTAATGGGGCCAAACACCCCCCTTTTTTTAATGTTTAGTTATAAGCTGGCTCTCTCACTCTCTGCCTTCACCCTCATCAAGAGGCTCTGTAGTTCCTCTTTGCTTCCTGCCATTAGAGTGGTATCATCTGCCTATCTGAGGTGTTTGATACTTCTACCGCCTATCTTGATTCCAGCTTCTAACTCATCCAGCCTAGCATATCTCATGATGTACTCAGCTTATAAGTTAAACAAACAGGGTGACAGCAGACACCTCTGTTGTATTCCTTTTTCAACCTTGAACCAATCAGTTGTTCCATACAGGGTTCCAGCTATTGCTTCTTGACCCACATACAAGTTTCTCAGGAGACAGATAAGATGCTCTGGTATTCCCATCTCTGTAAGAGCGTTCCACAGTTTGGTATGTTCCACACAGTCAGAGGCTTTGGCCTAGTCAGTGAAACAGAGGAAGATGTTTTTCTGGAATTCCCTTGCTTTCTCTGTGATCCAGTAAATGTTGGCAGTTTGATCTCTGGTTCCTCTTCCTTTCTAAACCCAGCTTGGACATCTGGAAGTTCTTGGTTTGCATAATACTGAAGCCTAGCATGCAAGATTTTAAGCGTGACCTTACTAGCATGGGAAATGAGTGCAATTATCCAATGGTTAGCACATTCTGTAGTACTACCCTTCTTGGGAATTGGGATGAGGATTGACCTTTTCCAGTCCTGTGGCCACTGCTAAGTCTTCCAAATTTGCTGACATATTGAATGCAGCACGTTAATGGCATCAACCTTTAGGGTTTTGAATAGTTCTACTGGAATTCCGTCATAACCTCTAGCTTTATTAACAGCAGTGCTGCCTAAGGCCCACTTGACTTCACACTCCAGAATATCTGGCTCTAGGTGACTGACCACACCATCATAGTAATCTGTTTCATTAAGATCTTTTTTGGGAGGGGGAACTAAGACGGCGGAGGAATAGGACGGGGAAACCACTCTCTCCCCAATAAATACACCAAAAGAACTTTTAAAGACCGCGCAAACTCCATAAAACAGGATCTAAATGCTGGCAGAGGACATCGGGCATCTGAAGGGACGGCCCATTGCCGACGAGAGAAGGTAGGACAAAAGAAAAAAGAGAGAGAAAAAAGTAAAGGGAGAGACAGAGTTGGGGGCTGGGATCCGTCCCGGAAGGGGAGTCTGGAATAAAGAGGAAAAAAAAAAAAAGAGGAGAAACGTTTCCGAATACCAGGGAGCATTCTCTCGGGCGGATTTGCGGTGAATCTTGGAGAGCAAGATAGCTGGGAGTAAAAGCAGATTAATAATTAAGCCCTGCAAGCTACATTTCTGGCTGGAAGGTACAGGGAAGCGGCGGCGGCGGACGCCCCACCCCCCACTAGCCAAAGCGGACTGCTCAGGGAGGGGCGGGCCGCGCGCTCAGGGAACGGAGCAGCCTGAGCGACCCAACCCAGGGGGCTAACCGGAGATAGACTGAGAAGTAGCCTTCCCCAGGAAGAGCCCCCCTGCCAGGCCCACGCAGAACAAGGAGAGGTGTGGAGTCGGCAGAGAGGCGGCTGGCCTGGTGGCACAGAACAAAGGGCGTGTGGAGTCGGCAGAGAGGCGGCCGGCCGGGTGGCACAGAACAAAGGGCGTGCGGAGTCGGCAGGGAGGCGGCCGGCCGAGGAGATCTGGGCCCCTGTGGGCTGCGGACCGGCCCAGCCCCCGCCCGAGTGCAGCGGGCATAACCCAGCCTCAGCGAGACCAAAGGGTGAGGCGGAGTCGGCAGGGAGGCGGCCGGCTGGGCGGAGCTGGGCGCCTTCGGGCTGCGGACAGACCCAAACCCTGCCCGAGACCAGCGGGCATAGCCCAGCCCC